>JAOEGS010015814.1:0-28305 GCA_025447755.1 Corythornis vintsioides | reverse complement strand
GACTTTGTTCGTGGTGTTGGAGTTGGTGCGGGGCTTGGCTCGAGGGGCAATTCGGGCGGTTTAGGGGGTGACACCCCTCCGCAGCGCGAACCCCCGGGACCGCCTCCCTCCTGCCCCCCGCGCCGACCTGGCCCCGGCGTCGCTCCCACCCTCCGCCCGGCCTCCCGCGGGCACGGAGGCCCCGACCTCGACCCCTCCTGGCTGGGGCCTCCCCGGGAAGAAGCAGGGTGCTCACGGAGAGCCGAGGCAGGCCCGGGGGTCGTCGGGAATAAACCCCCGCGTTTCTTCCATCTCGAGTGCTTATTTTTCTTCCTTCAACAACAACTCATTTATCAAGATAACCGAGAGAGAGAAAAGGAGCTCCTGCCCCGCACGCACACCTCCTACCCAGCCCCCCGCGCCGCAGGTCCTAAATAAATCCACTTTGCGCTGAGATCCCTTCCAGATGGCTGGGGCCGCCCCATGCAGCCCGCCCGAGCCCGGGCGATCCCGTCGGCGGCGGGGAAAGCGACCGGCAACAGAGGCCTCCCCGGCTCGCTGAGGGCTGCCCCGTAGCCCCGCACGGCGCTGTCCCGCAGCGGCTTTCCTCCATCCCGCAGGGCCCGAGAGGGAGAGAGGCCCCGGAGGGAGGGAGCTGTTTGGCCGAGACCCCCGCAGCCCCCTCCGCCGCCCCTCGCCGGGAGCTCGGCCGGAGCGCGGGGCAGTGAGCTAATGAGCGGTGTGTGACTGTCAGAGGTTTTCGCTCAGCCCATTCAACCGAAACCGCCGGGCCCGCTTCTCCTGCCGCCCGGGGGGACCCCTCGGCGTCCCCGGGGAGACGCTTCCCTCCCGTGGGGCAGAGGGCATCGGCGCGGGGGGCGATCCTCTGCCCTCTCTTTTATTTTTGATTTCGATGAGTGTTCATTTCCAGCAGCCAGGCGGGTGCCACGACCCAGAAAAGTGGTAAAAACAAGCGCCGGGGGCTCTGCGGGCCTGTAAACAAGAGGTAGGGCCGAGGGTGCCCCAGAACCTCCCGGGATTTGGGTAACGCGTAGTTTCCAAAATAAACAACACACTTCCCGCCTCGGAAAAAAAAAAAAATTAAATTAAATTAAATCTGAACCAGGCCCCCTAAAACAATAGCAAAAAATAAAGTTGGAGCGAGAGCCCGCGCCCTGGGAGCGCCGTCCCTGCCCGTCCGGGCCGCTGCCGCCCCGCAGCCGCCACCGCTGCCACACGCTTCGGGCCACTCGCTGGCACCCTAGAACCTCCGAGTGGGAAGCAGCTTCTCGAGATTTTTCCTCTAATACCTTTCCTCCTTTTTGTGGCACCTCACCGAAATGGCCCCCCGGGGAAAAAAAATAATGTAGCAACGCGGTTGGGTGTGAGAAGCGGCGCTGCCCAGCCCCGGTTTCGTTTGCCTTTAATCCCGACTCTCCCGCATTTCTTCGCAGCTGCCCAGCTTTTGTCGTTCGTGGTCGTATCGAGACCGGGGACAGTTTATCGATACGACGCTGTTACATATGGCGACCTTTTATCTCTTTTTTTTTTTTTTTTTTTGTGGTTATATATAGAAACTTATTTTTAACTATGTCGTAGTGTGAGTTCCTATTCGCTTTCCGCCAGGAACCGACACGGAGGCAAGAAAATCGCTTTTCGTTGCTACCGCGGCTCCTGCCCCCAAGCCGGCTGAGCCGCCTGGCTTTGGGAGCCGCCGGCGATGAGTTGTGACCGAGGCACATACAGTATTTCTGTAGGGAAGAACTTCGTCTTTTACAGCCGCGTTTAGTGGCCGTGTGTGGGGATGTTATTGCACGGCTCTCGTTTTCGTGTCAAAGAACCCAGTCCGAAAAACTATTCCGAACAAGAAGTCCGTATTTTAAGGCAGAAACTTTTCAAACTACACTATTGCTTAAACCACGGCACGTCACGTGAATCACGGCAGTGGCTTCTAACTCGGAAGTCACTTTATTGAAACCTGTCAAAAAAAAAAAAAAAAAAAAAAAAAGACCAGAAAGTGCCTTCGTGTGTGATTTTAAAGCTACTTAAAATAAAGTCCGGGGGTAAATACAACCAAAAACGGATGTTATCTAAACCTTGGCACTTCCTTTTCCCTTTCCATTCAGAGCGCTTAATTAAATTAAGCCCCGCGCCTCGGCAGCACACCCCTCTCTACCTGCCTGCCGCCGAGCTGCCGGCCCCGCCGGCGCTCCCCTTCCTCCCTCGGCGTGGCCGGGGCCGTTCCCCGAGGGCGCCGCTGTCTCTCCCGGAGAGCGGGCGGGCCCCCGGGTGCCTCCGTTCCCCGCCAGCTTCACCCGAAGTCGCGGCCGCCGCTGCCCGCCTAGCCAGGTACATTTCCACGGAGCGAGGATCCCCCCGGCGCGCCCGGCGGGTCAGCCCCGTGGTCCGCGGACGGGACCGTCTCGTCCCCGCGAGAAACTTCGCGTGAAAGACATCGACCGCACATCCCGGCCGCCGTCGAGCTGTAAACTGAAAGTAAACCCGGCGGCCCCGCGCTCCCCGACACCGAAGGGACGCTCCTCTCCCGGAGTCCGACCGCGTCCCTGCCGCCTCCCTCGCTCCCGCCGACGGCAGCGGACAGGGCGGGCCGGGGCAGCCACTCACCTACCGCCGCTGGCTGTTCCTCCCGGGGCGAAGCCGAGGCGGCGGCCGCGGCACCTTCACGGAGACATTAGATCCACAGCGGGGGCGCTCAGCGGGGCCGGGGCCCGGCGGCGGCCGGCATGTTGCGGAGGGCTGGGAGGCGGTTGGGAGCTCTGGCTGCGGCGGTCCCGGGGCCCGGCGTAGACCGCCGCCCTCCACCCGCCCGCAGCCTCCCGTCTTCGACCCCGGCGAGGCTCGGCGCGAGTCTGAGCCGCCCCCTGCCCGGTCCATCACATTTCAGCGGTGAGTGGCGTGGAGCGCTGTCCCCGCCCGCCCGCCGCCGCCGCCGCCGCCGGCCCACCCCGCGGCGCGCACAGCCCCGCGCTCGGGGCCGCACCGCTCCGCCCCGACGGGACGGGACCGCCCCCGACCCGACCCGGCCCGCCCCGCCGCGCCGGCCCCACTGTTTACTTGTGTTTGGGTAGCAACTGGGTTTTAAAGGGGCAGGACGCCCCCCGCGCCCCCTCCCCTTCCCTCGCGTCACCTAAGGTGACATTTCTCTCCGGGAGCGGCCTTGTCACCCCTCGCCCCGCTGGCGGGAGCGGCCGCGGCCGGTTTGAGCGCTCTCCGCTCCGTACCGCCCGCCTCGTCCGCTCGCCGTGCCCCGACCGGCGTGACACACGCGACGCCACTTGCTCAAATACCTCAAACAAGTCGCCCAAACCCAGCGAGAGGGAGTTCTGCGGGCGCCTACCTCTCCAAGGGCACCTATAGGTGTAGGCAACGCTCCCGTGTCAATGGCCCCGTGGCCGTCGGTCGCAGACCGAGACTCCAGCCATTCGGTTCTGCCCTTTGACTACTGTTGAGGCGCCTAAAGGCAGATTGAGGAGAACCTTTGCGGAGGTATCCCCATGCACAGTGACTAAGCCAACAATCCCTACCTGCAACAGCCAAATGGTTTCGAGAGTGCTTTCGATATATTACCGGGGAAATTACGGCTCAATGGGGCCTCTGTGACCTTCTGATTTCTCACTCAAAGCCCGGTGTTCATTTTCGTCGTTCGCTGCAGTACGGTTGCTCGCATGCAACAAATTTGGGTTGCATTTATTTTTTTTTAAATAACTTTATATTTTCTTTTCTTTTCTTTTTTTTTTTTTTTTTGTGCATTACTTAAATCACACGTACGGGAAATTTATTGTGTAATCAGGACTGGAAATTGGAGGTAGGCTTCGAAAAGTATAAAAAGCTGTTGGAAGAAATGGCATTTCAAACCAGCCTTGAGAAACTTTCAAGGTAGAGGCTGTGTCAGTTCTTTCGACCCCGCGGAACAGAGAAGGACACGAGAGACAGCTGCATCGGGAAGCATTTTTTTTTTCTTTTAGTATATAGTAAAAAAAAAAAATAAATCAAAGAAGGGGAGTAGGAGTCGGCTGAGGACTCCTCAGTGTCTCCTCGCAGGGCAGCACAAGCGAGGCTGGCGTTCGTTGCAATCGGTGGCTGCTGCAGGACGCCGGGCGCTCGGGCGTTTCGTTTCTTTTCATAAAGTCCTTCTTCGAAAATGCCATGTTTTAAAACCCAGTCGTCCTAAACAAATAGTATTTCGTATCGTGTCCAATGGGGACAGCGAGGTTCGTAATTCCAGGAGCAGGAGCGATTCCTCCCCCGGGCCGGGTGCGAGGTAGGTGCCTGCGCGGGGTGAGACCTCTCCGGCTGCGGCCGGGCTGGGGGGCTCCGGCACCGCGCGGGGGAGGGAGCCGGATGCCCTCGTTGTTTTGCTTTCTCGAGCGAGGCCGGTTGCTTTAAGAATAAAGTGGAAAGGGGACTTCACAGTCGCATTTTCCACCTCGCATTGGTGGGTTGTGGATGCCAAAGGAGATTCACCCCTCGGACACAAGGATCGGAGAGGGGTTGTTTCGGGAGAACCATCAGTGTTTGCCCTTTAGAGCAAGGAAAAAAAATCGAGGAAAATAGAAGAAGAAAAAAAAAAAAACAAAAAAACAAGAAAGAGGAAAAAGTAAAAAGAAAACCAGCCCACAATCAAAACCAAACAACAACAACAACAAAACCCCAAAACAAAGGCAAAGCGAACAAACAAAAAGCCCGAACACCACTTTCCCCAAAACCGATCCCATCAGTCAACGAAAAAGCCTCAAGAGGAGGGACTGGGGAGGGGAATGGAGCGTCGCGGAGTCGCAGCCCGGGCTGTCTGCTCCAGCTGTTCGTGCTGCCTGGCGGCTACGGCCGGAACGGGGATATTCGCGCTCTCCCGCACCTGGCAGCACGGCGGCAGCCCCGCACGTCTGCAGCCCCGCACGTCTGCGCTGGCCGGAAGAGCACGGTGACCCCGGAGCCGCCGCCCTGTCCGGCGAGCAGGTGCTCGGCGAGAGCCGCCGGAACTCGCGGTGGCTTTAGGACGTCGGGGGGTTCCACCGCAGCAGACACCCGTCTAGCAGAGGTGACGCCGCTGGGGGTACGGGTCACTGGGGGTACGGGGTCGCTGGGTCTCGTCGGAGCTCCCGCACTTCCGCGTCACCTTTCCGCGTCCACTCCGGGCGGGCCCCTCCCGCCCCCACGCCCCTCCCCGGGCCGCCCGGTGCACTGGGCCGCCGCCGGCCACCCCGCGCTCTGCGGGCCACGGGAGCAACCCGGCCTGGCCATTTCGCCCTACTCCGCCTCGGCAGCGGCCGGCGGCCCCTGGGTGCCCCGGACGGGCGCGGGGCTCGGGCGGGTGTCGCGGCGGGGCCGGGAGGGGCGCGCCCGGTGCTCCGCGTCAAGCGGCGGCCTGCGGTGCTGCAGCGCCCCCTGGAGGACCCCGCGGAGCGTTGCCCGTTGCAGCCGCGTTGGGGAGGCCGTCCCGGCGGCACCTGGCGCGAAGCTCTCCCCGCACCGCCCGGGGGGTGCGGCGGCCGCGGTACGTGCCTCGAGGAGGGGAGGAGGCCGTGGGACTCTTTGTGGGGCGCTAACCCCGCGACGTCGGCTCCCATCGGTGCTGACACCGCCGTGGTCATCTCAGCCTCTCCCCGCTCTCTCCGTCTCACTCCTCCCCGCCCCCCGCCACCCCCGAAAACTGACATCCGGAGCGCTGGACTCCGTCCAGGGGAGCAGGGAGATCGGCAGTGTTTGTTCCAGCTGCAGGGAACGGATTAGAGCAGTCCCTCCGCTGGCAGCGCAGCCCGGAGCAAACCTGGACCACCCGCCCAGCCCTGAGCACAGAAACGCACCCGGGGTGGGGGGACGGGACCGCGGCTCGGTGTGCGATGCCGCTCAGACCTTAGCAAACCGCCGATGTCAGCAGTGGGCAGCTGCTGTCGCTGAGGAAGCTGAAGTGAATGGGGTAAAATCGGCAGTGGAAGCCGAGGGTGCGTCCACAGCCCCGGGAGAAAGTGGGGCCGGAGCGGAGTAAGAGCCCGGTGTTACTGCAGCACCGGCCCGCGGGGGTACCAGGGCCAGCTCCGGTTCAAGACAGGGGCTCTGCCGAGGGAAGCGGCCGGGAGCGCAGTCCCAGGTACAGCAGGACAACCCTGCGCTGCGGTTTAGGAGGTGCCCCCACGGCCGCTGACTCGGGCAGGGCTGCCGGTGCGAGCAGGGCAGAGTAGCGAGGGGTAGAGGGCACTCGGTAGCGAGGGCAACCATGGGTCAGGTCCCAGACCCGCGCTGCCGCCCGCCGACAAACCGCCCGATGCTGCGAACAACTCGGGCTTCACACCGAGGACTTAACGCTTTCAGTGGTGTTTGGTTAGTTTTTATTTCTCTTAAGGAAAAAAAATGACGGCCCGTTGGATTCCACTGGTGTTTCATGGTTACTAAATCATCTCCGACTTCACTAAGATTTATTGGGTCGGGATTTTTTGTTTTGTTTTGAATGTCCCCGTCAGGAATGCCAAGGTTTGACAAACAGGCATAGGCGGCCCGAGGCGAGGCGCTAGGCAGGCTCCGGGGGGCACCGACAATGCAAGTCCCGCTCAGCATCAATTTTGCCCCCTCAGACTCGGATCTCCGTTAAAACAAACCAAACCAAACCAAACCAAACCAAACCAAACCAAACCAAACCAAACAAAAAAAAACAAACCAAAACAAAAAAAATCTCCGCGATCAATTTCCATGAGAGAAGAAAGCAATTAAGTGCACAACGACCTCAGCAGGATGGATCTCGCCCGCGTCTCCCACGGGGCGCAAGCTCCGCCACTCCCTCGCCCGCGGCCCCTGCCCGCGGTTCCCGGCCACGGGGCTGTCCCCGGGCGGCAGGGAGCGGGGAGAGCCGCCCTGCCCGGGGCACCGCCGGCTGCCGGCCCCAGCGCCTCTCCGACGGCCACCGGCACCGCAGCCAGCCCGACGGGTGCCTCCTCCTCGCCTTCCTCTCGCTAGGGAGCCCCGGGGGGGAGCTTTTGCTTCTCAGCCGGAGCCGTGTCCCGGCTCCTCCGTGCTGGCATCTCCCGGCTCTACGTCGGGAATCCGCGGAGCTCATGGGCACGGCGGGAGAGGCGTCAAACGGCCCTGGGCCGAGGCCAGTTTTGCCGCACGCAGGGCGATAGGCATCCCCGGTCCCGCGTAACTCGAGCGGTGCGATTGCGCGGTTAGGACGGGGCGGGGGGAGGATGCGCAAGTGGCCGACGACACTGCGGGCAGCGACGGCGGGCCCCGAACCCCGGGAGAGCCGGGATGGTCCCTGGAGGTGTCTGTGAAGCAAAGGCTCCCGCTGTAGAAAAGCGGCCTGAGCCGCAGGTGATGCGCTGGCCCGGCCCGGAGCCTGGCGATGTCCGGCTGCTGCTGGAACAACCTCTCTACTTGAAGCTGCCCGGCCCGGGGCCAGCCCCGCTGGCACAGCCCAAAGCCCTCGGCTTTCTCCTGCTCGTTCCTGCTGCCTGCTCATCTCCTCATGGAAGAGGATATCCTAAAAAAAAAAAAAAAAAAAAGATCTTTTTGTGGTGCCTGAAAGAAGCAGTTGTCAAGACGTGAAGAAATAAACCGTGCTGTCCCTTCTTGCAGTGAAGTTTAAGCAACCGTTTGGCTGAAACTCACCGCCCCTCCCGAGCCGAGCCCAAGGGCTGCAGAGGCTCCCCAGGCTGGCAGCTTTGCCTCCTCTCTGGTAGTGGCATTTTCCCTCTCTTGGCAGACGTGCCAAGTGACACCCTGCAAGGCTGAGCTCGGCCGGGCTTCGGGGCAGCCTGCCTGCTGCACACACAGGGGCTTGTGCTCTTCACTCCCAGGGAAGAGAGGCTTCAGGCACAGATGAAGTTCTGCAGCTGCATCAGGCTGGAAGGATCATGAAGTTTTCAATCATCAGAAGAGAGATCTAAGAGAAATATTGTATAAAAACAACACATTGGTTTAAGAAATGCAGTTGTACGTTTGGTCGTCTGCCTCGTAACTCACCTAGGACATGAGAGCTCCAAGGCAGCAGACAGCAGAGCTCATACATCTTGTCCTGTGGCATATACTAAGCAATTTCATTTCCTTTTAAGAACTTTTGATATCCCAGTGAACAACTTGATTTTCCCCATAAAATGAATACTATAGGGTGAAAGACAGCAAACAACAGCAAAGCTCAGAGGGCTTTTTCCAGTTGTAAACACGCAGAATCCATATGGTCGTGAGATACATCTGTGGGTTAAGCACTGATTTGTTTATGCAAGCCTGATGCTTATGATACTCCTCAACTGGGACTGTTCTGCTGACTGGATGTGTACAGTAATCCCCTTTTACCTGCCCTCCACATGTGTGTTTCCTGTTCTCAGCATTGGCCACGTGTCAGCTGTAGTGGAGGGTATGTTAGAAGCCAGGGTGCTACAGAGCATTGCAGATATTTCCAGAACATTCCAAGCACAGTGAAGGAAGTAGAGTGAAAACTTGCCACAGCGAGGTGTTTGAATGTCTCAAAGACACTGCCAAAGCTGAATACAACCCTGTATCTCTACTGGGCATGAGCAGCACTTAAATATATGGTTAAGTTCCTCACTAGCCAGGGCAGTACCTAAGCAGGTGCTTCGGTGTCTTTATATGTCAAAATCACCTGCTGAGTGTGTGCTTTACCACCAGTTTAAAAGATCTCCTGAACCAAGGCCATTATTTTGGGATTAAATGCTGGTGTTGCCCTCAGCTTCTCCTGCCACCTCCCAGCAACCTCTGTGTGCACCATCCTGTTGGGTGAAAGGTCAATGATTATTTGCAAGGAGCCTCAGACAGTGCCTATGAAGGCTTGTGAGAAAGCCTCTATCATTATCAGAAATGCTCAGGACAGACAAATCAAAGCTGATTATGGTAAGTGAAAAATATTTTCTGAATCCAAGAAAGGCCACACAAGAGACCAACAGCATCGTGGCCTACATCAAAAACAGCAGAAGTGATCATGCCCCTGTACTGGGCATGTGAGGCTGTAGCTTGAGTACTGGGTGCACTGGTTTTGGTGCCACAGCATAAAAAAGATGCTGAGGTGCTGGAGCTGGTTCAGAGAAGGGCAACGAAGGGGAAGGGTCTGGAGAAAATCTCATACAAGGAGTGCCTGAGGGACCTGGTGTGGTTTAGTCTGGAGGAGGCTGAGAGGAGACATTATCACTCTCTCCAACTACCTGAAAGGAGGTTGCAGTGAGGAGGGTGTTGGTCTCTTGGTAAGAATTTCTCTTGGGAAGAAGCATCAAGTGGGTGCGGTGTGGTGTGTTTATTTCAGTGGGAGCTGGTGTGGGAGTCAGTGGCCACAGCAGCAGCAGCAGCAGCACTCCTGAGGTCTGAAAAGACCACCAGTAAAGGTCACTAGCTAAGGATCAGCAGGGTTAACCCTGACCTTTCACCAGTTTCCAAGCAGACAGACCTCAAGCAAATACAAAGCCAGTTATTAAAGAAGTCTTAAGCAACTACAGTAACAAAATAGAGAGAAGCAGAGTCAAAACTGCAGCTCTGTTTTATTCAAAGCATAATATTTATATATGACAGAGACTGCAAGGCAGTAGAATTGGCTTTAAGAGCCATTCCTGTACCTAGATAGTGAAGGCACACTTGAAAGCATTCTGTCTTTTGAACCACAGTGAGACATGAATTTAAGTTTCTCAGAAATAATATTTTCATTCCTAGAACTTGGTAATGCCTATGGGGCTCACTGAAGAAGAATATTAGAAATATTTGACTTTTTGTTAGGAGTTACAGGTGGAGCCTGAAATACTAGAAGACCGTTCAAAGCATCACTTAAGTCTCATCTAGTTCAGCCTTAGTTTAATGTTATCTTTCCTCCCCTCAGTGGTTTCAAGGAGATATATAAAACCAGACCAGAGCTGATGTTTACTTTTACAGCTAATGGTTCCTCAAATCTATAAGAACTTCTAAGAAGTAGATAAAAGCAGCTGCAAAAGTGATCTAGAAATAAACATCCAGAAGAAAACATAACTGCAATCAAAGTTCCAGCTGCTCTCATCTTAATTCTTATCAGTATCCTTTTTAATCAGGCACAGTTTGAAGTCAAAGGCTTCTTTCCAACAGCTTTTGTCCATACATATATATATATATATACGTAAGTCCCTTGAAATATTGCAGAAGTTCTGTTTCACATCAAATAGTGTACATTGTCACTGGAATTATTAATTTTCTTCTCCTCATCCCCCATGTTCTCTCTGTTGCATCTGGCTTGTGTACTGATACTCCAGATGACAAATACTGATAACTGCAAAGCTGCAACGCTGCATACTTCATGAGGCAAAGCTTAGCCAAAGTTAGGCATTGATTTATGTCCCCTATTCTGTTCAACAGCACGAGGGGCTGGTTTGTTTTTTTTTTTTTTTATTCCATACCTTTAATCCTTGCCACCTTCAACCTAGTGTGTGTCAAATTTCCATCTTATTGTTGCAGCTGTGGTTTCTTAAAACAAAAGTATGCTTCTTAAAGGCAGCGAGACATTCTTAAGTTTATTCACAGATTGAAATGTTCTGCTGTTAAAAAAATGCCTGGACTCATAAAAAGGTGATGCTGTGGGTTTAGCCACACTGAATGGCTGATACAGAGGTTAAAAAAATTAAACAAAAAGAAAAGAGATATGACTATTTTTATGCAGCCCAAATCTGTAGACATTGTGTTAATTTAGGCAGAGATCATAAACCCGGAGTTTTCTTTAGTGAGGAGGATATTTGCAAAATACACAAGGCAGAAAAATCTCTCCCAGGCAGAAAAAGCCTTTTGCAGGTGCACAGATGAAAGGAACCAAACTCTCTACTGTCTAGGAACTATGTTTCTATGTTTTTTAGGACGACTTCATGTCCCACAGTAAGAGGCAGCCCACAAAGCAGGCTGGTTTGGGAAGAATCTATAGGCTTACCAAAAAAATTTTAAAAAGAGCTGCAAAACTCAAGTATTTTTACTATGACCTTCCCTGTTTTAGGAGAATCCTCAGCTTCCCTCTGCTCTCCCACGGAAAATGGACCAGAGGCAAGATGCTGTAAATATTCCTCCAAGAGCCTGCGAGCGAGCGCTTCGTGCCGTGGTTCCAAGCCCTCTGACAGCTCTCTGTGCAGGATTACTCCTCCTCTGAGTGAGCTGCTGAAAAGGACCATACCTTTGCTTCAGCCATTCCAGTTCAAAGTCCAGTGCAGTAATTCAAACCCTCTTTTATTGTCTTAAAAAGCTGAGAGGTTAGTGTTTTCCACCAGAGCAGCTGAGACATGTCCCGTTCCAGGAAAAGGCCAAGAAAATAGCTGAGAGCTGTAACAACTTAAACCACTGCAGAAAAAAATCTGCCAGAGGACATCTGTCAAAGCCCAAAGAGTTCCAGTTATGTATGATTTCATTTGATCCCAGAGGCTAAATAATGTACAGGAAAGATTTAATAATGTTATGCAGATTATGTGTGGAAATGTAAAAGAAACTGAATACAATGCCAGTTTGAAAAATCCTCATGTGCTCATAGCACTGTTATTGCTGCACAGTCAGAAAACACAGCTTGAGCAATAGATTATGATAATAAAATGAAAAATTGGAATTGCTAAAATATTTACTCAGGTGAGACTATTTGATTAAAAAAAAAAAGATTACTTAATATTTTCCTTCTGCCAGGAAATTATCAGTGCTGAGCCCTCCATTCCTGTTTCCACCACACCAGTTCCATTGCCATGTGAAACTGTGATAGTGAAAACTTGGTAACCAAGGATCACTGCTCACAGCTCTGCCAAAAGCCAGTGCAAAGGAGACTTCAGCTACTAAAAGAAGAATGAAAACGACTGGCCCTCAGCTGTAGCTGCCCGTGAGTGTGAGTTACAGCATGGGATGGAGCTGGAGCTGCTGATCCACAGGTATGGTCCCTTTGGCCAAATCACTTTCAGAAGCAGCAGTTTCTGGCAGAGAGGAGGAAGAGGCAGCTGGAAGGGTGATGTGAACGGCCACTGCAGGATCTGCCAAAGGATATCTGTCAAATCTTCTGATAGTGTAATACTGCAGTGCCATGTGACACGATTTAAATCCTGCCAGAAGAGGGATTATTAAACAAGATTCTTAGCCAGGATGGCCATGGGTTTCATCGTTAAAAAAGCAACCAGAAAACAGAAGCAAATGGATCCTATCTGGTAATACCTAAAAGCTTTTGTGCAGACTCTCACAAAAGAATGTAATGTTTCCTAGCTGTCTCGAGGCTGCTACTTGCAGTGGTGTTTTGCTCTTATCTCCCTTGGGACAGCTATAACCATTGTAGTAGCCAAAAAAACCCCTGCTCACTGGGTTTTCTTTCAGTGGAAGGTTCCAAAACTTTTCCTTCTACAACCGGGTCTTCAGCTGCAGAGAGTTCCAGCAGGTTTCCTAGGTTTCTCATTTCCTCTTTCTATTTCTGCTCTCATCTGTTTTGCAAATGGCCACCATAATGTTAAGCTTATCTAATGGGCGGCCTCTGGCTGGAATAATGCCAGGACTTTCTGCCAATCAGTCATCCAAAAGCACTTGGAGGGGATGGCCATCACCTTCCCCCTGAACCTCAAACATAAAACTTCCCCGACAAGCACAGAGTCCAATGCCACGAAAAGCAACAAGTCACTCTGAAATTCAGATACCACTTTGAGCAGCTTCCTCGAGTGACACTCGCATGCTCTGATGAATTAATCTCGCTACAAATAATCAGGTTTGTTTGGGTTTTTTTTAATATGGCATGGAAAAGATACTGATTGTGCATACAGACAATAAAGACTCAGTGTCCCCGTGATGGCTTCACTGTGAAAGCAGATTTAATTTCAACCATTCTACAGTAGGTTCTCCTTATTTTGTTAATCACTGTCAGGATGTAACCCAGGTCCATCTGCTCCTGGCTTTTGACATCAGGCATGGTCATAGTAGCTCCAACCATCAGTGAGACTTTGTCACAAGTTCTGCCGAGAAAAGTGGCAAGGGAAGAACAATTTTCTTTCCCTTGGTAAAAGAAAGTCTGCAGCAATTCAAGATTTATTGCAGGTTTTTAGGTACAGACATACACAGAGTTTAAAAAAAAAAAAAAGGTATCTCATTAATTTTGCAGTTGACCTCAGTGAATTCTGGATTTTATTTGACAGGAGTAATTCAGTAGGACTCCTGGGTCTCCAATTCAGAAACTTGAGAAGAAGCCTAAAAAACTGACCAAGGGCTGCATAAGACACTCTGTGGACACAACATGTAGTAATCAAGATTGATGTAAGAGCTAAAAAGCTTAAGCTTGCAAAAAGAAAACCATAAGAAGTTTGTTATTGTAGCATTTATTCAGTTAAGACCCAAGAAGGAAGAGCTGAGAGCACCTCCTATACGTCCTAGAAGACAAACAGCTCTGTAGGGATGGGGTCCGTGGGGAAAAATCACCCCTCATTTTTACTTATGTTTCCCCAAAAAAAGAAGGAATGTGGGAGACAGAAAAAACACAGGCCCAGGGGAGGAAGCTGAAGTATGAAGTCACCTCCACAACACGAGGCTACCCTCTGGAGCAACTTTATTTTGGGAAGAGGGCTGACAACAGGCAAAGATCTGCTGTCCCCTGCACCGTCTGGCCCCGGGGCTGCTCCCCTCAGCACCGACACAGACCTCCCACGAGCCTCCTGGGAACAGAGAGCTTCCCAACCTCAGGGATCCAGCTGCCTCAGCACTGTGGGAGCTGCTAGTGCCCACAGCGGGAAGGCTGCCCAGGCAAGTGCTGGGCATCACTAAAACCCTTCCCACTCTGCTGCGGCAGAGGGAGCGGGAAGCAGGGAGCTGGGAATGCATGGCAAAGCTGGAGAAGCTGTCACAGCACACAAGGTAAATGCCTGCCTGGGAGAGAAAAAACCCACTCAATACTCTTGTACAGTTTATGAGGATACATAGTGTAACTTTGGTTATATACTAAGAACATATTGCAGAGAAATTAAGTGATTTGACTAAAAAACCTGAGCTGAAACCAGTAGATATATAGGTATAAAGCAGCACAGCGCTAGGGGTGTCAGTCGATGACTTACATGGGCTTCCCTGGCACAGTAACTTGTTGATTAAACACATCTTTTTTAAGGCTGAGCAATCTGAGCAACAGTCATGGGGCTGCTCCAGCTTCTAACCTGCACGATAAAAGACAAAGAAAGAAAAATAGGATTTCAGGAATCCATTGCATTTCTGAAGCATATTATTCAAAACGGAGACTTTTGCAAGAGATTTTTATCACAGGCATGACCACTTTAGAACGGGCTTCCTAGAAGCAAAACCAGTCTGGGGAAAACCTCTCAAACAATTCCCTTTACTGTAAGACACCTGTTCTCCTTAAACCACTTTTTTATTATTTTTTTTTTTCCTAGTGGAAGTCACCCCAGCTGAATTAAATTTGTTTCCCTTGGGCCTGCATTTTCTTTAGCCAACACAACAGCTGCACCATGTGGAGATGAGCCACAAGAAGTGTAACAACACATGTTTGTGATTGCTGTATCAACTTTGGCAGATTTCAGTGCAGAGGTCTTTAGCTGCCTTCTATTAGAGAGCCAGCTTTACAATATATACAACATCTTGCAAAGCAGTAGCATTATATGGAGTTTTATGTATTTCTTGTACATCAGTAAAACCAGAAGGGAACTTACTTATAGCTATAAATATTGTATTAAGCACAAACATTTATTTAAATTTATTATATTTTTTTTTTTTGCATGTAAAAGTAGGAACAGAAGAGGAGGATGGGTCAACTACAGTAAAATCCCCTGAGCCCCAATGGTAGCTGTTACCCAGTCCTGCAGTCACTAAGCCATTCAGAATGTGCAGGAACCCTGTACTTCAAAGCTGCAGTAAATGTAATCTGTCCAAGAAATTGCTGAATTCCTGGAAAATAATGCAAATAATGCATAATCTTTATTCAGGGTGGTTGGTCTTGTTTGGGGTTTTTTTTCCTTATTTCAAGAACTGATTCCAAAAGCTGGTCTTGTGGAGCCTAATTCCATATACTTTAGTTTTAAAGTCTTGTTTTGAGGCATTTAATTAAGAGCTGGTGAGTAATCAACATCCATCAAAATGAGGTACTTGTTTTTGAAAGACCATTTTGAAGGGTCAAGATAAATGCCAATAATACAGCATAGAATCAGGCTTTTCTTTTTGTTTGCTTGTTTCTGTATTATTCCTGTCACTTTATGTATATATTCAATGTATATATTTGTGTGTGTGTGTCACACACAGTTGTGTGACTTCAATCTTCCTGCTCATTTTCTCACTTGAAATTGCTATACCATGGCATATTGTATAATGTGCAATGCATGTTATACACTGATATTATAATGCATTATACATTAGTATGCAATGCATATTATACAAGAGTGCATAAGTGTCCCTGTGACTCTGAACAGCAAATTTTCCCACTGTCTAAAATTTCAGATGTTTAGGATCTATTCCACAATAAGGGGACCACTTCTAAAGTGTTGATCTTCTCTGGCTGCATCATTTCTAATCAAAAGAACCTATGACATAATATTTAGAGATTATGTCTAACAAGTGGTACTCTCTGATGTGATCTGCCTCCAGTTTGGACCTTTCCTCCATCCTCCTGAGAGATGAATCAGGCTGAGGATGGAAACACCAGTCAAGTAGAAAATCCACATTTACATTCAGACTGCTTTGAGAACAGACCCCCAAAGTAGTATATAAAGATTATATATATAAAATAATATAGAGAGAAAGATTGTGTTGATGTCAACAAACTTTGGATCAGGTCCTCAAGACATTCTGCCTGGTTTGAACTGCTTAGAGCAGATCTACTATCCGTTAAACTTACCAAAGGAGAGACTTGGTCTATATTAGAACATGTAGTCTGGCTTTTTTCTTCTGTTTCAGATTTTCACCTTTATTTAGTATTCAAATTAGCACCTTAGTTTTAAAATTAGCTTTAAGGCACTCACTTCAACTGCTTGCTGTTGATCTGCTAAGAGCAGCTTTCTCCTACTAGTGTAACATATTAGATCATGGAACTACAGAAGAGCTCAAGGATGAAGCAATAGAAGTTGTGTGCTGGCCAGTTCAAGGTCCCAGAAAAACATTAAGCTCCCTCTTGTTTAGAAGACATGTGAAATGTGATATATGAACACAAAAGAAGCAATGTCTTTAAATCTTAAAATGACTAGCAGTTTTACTCTGCAGGGATCAATGGGAGGAGATGGACTCCACCCTGAGGAAGATAAAAGTCCTCGGTTTTCTCAACTGGAAGAAGTGATTCATTTTAGGTGGAAGTGGTATGCATGTGATATTCCTCATGTGGTAAATTAACTGTTTCCATTAAGAAAGCTCCTAGCATATGGAATTGCTCTGTTTTCCTTTGCTCTGCAGAGAAAATTATATCACCAGAACGTTTGCTTTTTGCTAAACCCAGCTGGGGTGAAACGGGGCAATGCTGAGGGCTGTTGGTAAACTCCTTTTTACTGTTGAAGAAATCCATTAATCTTCCACTGGCTTTCTGCTTGCAGCTACAGAAATGTTATTTTTAGTGAAGGAATAGTGAAAAGAAGCTTCTGTTTCAAACGTAACGGCGTTCATTAGCTCTCCAGATAGTAACTGGCTTTATGTTTTGCCATGTTTTATGGCCTGACCTAGGTACACTCAGCCCCTGCGATGTGTTACTCTCAGCAGAAGGTTCCCTTGCTCAGGAGTGATAGTGGATTAAGGACTCACCCCGGGTAGTGGTGAGGCTGCCACAAAACCCTCCCCTCCTGAACCCGACTGAACCCAACTGCAGCAGACTCAGAGCAGTGCCCCGGAGAGAGCCAGCTCTGTGAAGCTTTATTATTTGCTGCTTTGCTGTTTCTTCAGCACACGGGCTGCTATGGGGAAGGCTTCCCACTGCTTTTAAGAGCAGAATGGGAATGGAAGTGCAACTCTTAATCTTTTTCTTGTTTTGAATGCATTTCTACTTTCCACAGGGTCTTATCTTGTAATCAGACCCATTACTTCACAGTCAGTCGTGAAATGGTTGTTATGCCACTGAACTTTCTTGCAAAGATTTAAGACTAGAATTTTATTCAGGGTTTTCTTTTTCTCTCTCTCTTTTTTTTTTTTTTTAAGTGTGACTGTACATGTTATATGAGTAGCTTATTTGGACTTGAATTATGATCTTCTGGCATGTTTTGATTGAGAAAGGTTGGAAAAAAGTAGGAAACTGAGATTTTGTGGTTTGTGGATTTAAAAGCATTTAGAATGAGTGATCCTTCCACACACAAAACACTTGCTTTGTAATATGAAGTAAACTGCAGATGCAGAACTAAAAAGGAAGGAATTTATTAAAAAAACAAAAACAAAACAAAAAGGCCTCGTAACTGACTAAGCTGTAAAAATGCCGTGGCATTGCTCAATATTCACGATGTGCTCTCGGCTCAGGAGCTAAAGAAAGATGAGAGAAAATGCAGCCTTCATGGTGGTGGAAGCCTTGAGCCCAGGGCTGTATGTGTTCAGGCAGCTGCAGTTCATTTTGTTCAGGGCTTGCTTCATCAAGTAATGATGATTCAATCATTCTTTATTTCTTGATACTGGTTTCCTCTCCTAATGCAGGCGTCAAGCCCTGCCAGTTAAATGTTCTCCATTTAGTCTCCAGGGTGTGAGCACATCTCTCGCCAGACTGAAGAACAGATGGTTGTCCCCAGCAAGAGGGGGAATAGTTTTGTGTAGAAGGGGATCCAGAGTAGCCCTCAGCATTGCCACAACAACGGTGATTGTTTTACAAACCAAAATGAGGTTTCTTCTTTGTTCAAGTCGATGGCAATCTGTAGATCCCACGAGCACGACTGATGCAGCTGTAGTAGAGACTGGAATATCTTCTGTGGTTCATTGTAAATAGCAACTCCGTATCCATGGTTTATTTTTATCATCCTGTGCTAAAATAGGAAAAATAGCAAATGGTGAGGCTAAATATAGCCTGTTACTAAGACTGTGAGCTAAATGGTTAGTCAACAGAAAAATCCTATCCTAATCAACAAATGTCTTTAGGTCTAGCAATAACATTTGGAATACCAGAATGTTGCATACTAGGTAGTGAGAGGGATTGCAGCAGTGCAGCTAATATTTTAATATTGTGGGTATTTTCTGTTCTTTTTAATGCTGAGTAGGAATTTTGGCAATCGAGCTGATTTTAATATAGTGGATAAGGATGGCTGAAACTGTACTTGTGCTTTCTTGCTATTTTTCTGCATCTTTCTTTTGCTGGACCAGCAAAAAATCAATTTCCTTTTATATGACATTAATTAACCATTAAGTTGGGAGTAGTTTGGGAAAATAAATAAAACCCAGTTGTTCTTTATCCTAAGCTTGATTAAAAACTCCCCTGAAAAAAAATATTAGTTTTCACCCAAACCTGAGAATGTGCTGTTCTGTTCTATTTTATTTATAACCATTTTATGATTGACGGGGTTAGGAAAATGTATAACAAATTCTTAGATAAGCCTTCAAGGTTACTTTGCATTAGACGTGATAGGTAGGAAAAAAATGCAGGCAGAAGTCAGTTTTCCTTATCTTCTGCATAAACAAGCTGGTATTTCATTCAAGGCCTTTTCCTTAACTTTCAGCATACCAGATTGGTATCAGGCAGTCACAGGGAGAGAGACATGCAAAGATGTTGTTGTTGACTGTTTGTCTACTGCATTTATGAATTAGTTTTCAAGGAAAGCAGGCTCCTGCAGTCACTCCTGGTGCTTGCCTGCCCTGCCTTGCCTTCCTCCCCTCCCCTTCACAATCATCTGTGATGCGGCCGGCTACTGAGAATTCATGTTTGATGGAAGGGAGGTCTGGAACTGCATGAAGCTGCTGTTTTTACAGTACTCATAGGTAGTGGGTAGAGGAGAGAAGGCCCTGTTTGTAGAGCTGCCCACCCCACGGAGAGGGAAAAGCAAGGGAAACCCTGTCCTTGGGGTTGGGACAAGCTGGGATTGGGACCAGGCTGCAAACCAAGGCCCAGGTTGCGATGCAGACACGGGGCAGCCGTAACGCCGCGGGCACGTCGGGGCAGGCCCAGGCCTGCAGGGATCAGCCATGTGGAGGGGCTGTAGGGGCCACATTGCTGGGGACAGCTCAAGGTTCTGTGAGGGCAGGGAGGGGAGCTGCTGTGGAATGACACTGGGGACACTACGGGACGGTGCTGTGGACCCTCTGGAAGAACCAGGGGTTGCTGCAGTGACAGGGTAGAAAGCACCCAGAGAAAAAAGCCAGGCCGTGACAAGCACCCTGGACACGACGGAGGACCAAGGGCTGTTTTGTTTGGAGACAGTGAGGTGTTTGGGTCATCCATCTCCAGGAAAGCATGTCCTATCAATCCTGCTGCTCTCCAGGATGCATGTTGTTTAATCAGCCAGATGGAATACCTTCTGAAGTGCTGCTTTTATTTGCTACCGAGGGAACTAGCTAAGATCCCTGCTGTAACATACATCATTTATTTGCATTGTGTTTATGAAAGGCTTTGAAGTATGTATTTGGAATTTAAATCTTCCCATCGGTAATACCTGTTAGAAACTCAGACGTGAGCTTCTCAAACAATTTTTATCCATCTCAGGTTTATTAGGAATTCTGTGCCACTGAGGCAGGACTGACATCTTGGAACTTTTTAGTTTGTATATTTAGGGGCTTGGGGGCTGTCTTAGTTTGTCTGCAGCAGCTAATACCTCTGCATGCTGTCATGATTCCTGATCCCATTGCAGTATAATTATAATAGAAATTATTTTATCTGTTTACAGAACTACATTCTAATATAAAATAATTATAGTACTGAAAAACTAAGTATGGTCTTCATCCACCCTTTGGTCTAAGGATTTCTATTTGATGTGGATTGCCAGTTTGCAGAGAAGGCAGATCTAGTGCATGCTGGTAAAGTGGTGACGTGGACGAAATACATGAGAAGAAAAAGAGTAATTCAGTTAAGCTTCTCTAATAATTTTTAAGATTGGGCTACATGAAGCTTTCTTTCGACCTGCCTTCTTAGCAGTGTTCAGTAGCTCCATTATTGGAAGAAATAATGAGAATACTCATGCAGATTGATGGCACCTTCCTCATCTCCATGTTGTCTAGACACCAGCAGTCTCATAGTGTATTCATGCCTCCAGAACAGCTACACTGCCCTTGACTGGTAGCAGAACAGAGTCTGCTTTCCCTTTCAAAGGTTCTTCTCTTGGTGGCTGGGCACAGGATTGCAACAACTACCAGATCAGCATTGCATTTCCAGAACAGTTCCCAACTTCACCTTGCAGGGGAAAGGTGAGATAGTGTCATTTATTCCAGTATAGCTGACTGAACATACCATTACAATTTATAAGAGCTGAATAAAGGGATCTTGAAAAAATATGATGGCATATATGCCATCTTCTCAGTGATATTTTCAGCATAAACGTATTTAGAAGGCATTCTGGTAATTGAATAAGGCACAAGTGAAACCTCTGTGAGAAAGGCAGGTTTTTCACTATGTGCTCTGCTAGGTTATAAAGCCAGGTTACCTAACTTCTGTTTCTGGCATCTTGGGTGTATTTACACTTTTCTTCTTCAGTGATATAGATAGACTTCTGCCCCTTTCTTCCGCAGTTATCAAGTAATCAGGGTGTTTCCTGGGAGTGGGGCTTGTGGCATTAAATTATCTTGAATGAAGAGAGTGAATATCTAAAGCTGCTATTCTTGGACGGGTTTTCTTTAGACTTGTTCTCATCAACTGCTGTTAAAGGCCAGAGTGGCAGAGCAGGCTGTTTATTTAGCCTTCTTCCAGAGAAAAAAATGCAGGTGTGAATGGGGAGAGGGAGCACTTCTTGGACCCCTTTGTCTTGTTACAACTATAACAGAGTAACTGTATTTTTTTCATAAAACTCCTTTTGCTTCCTAGACTGTATGGTTTGTTGCAGCTTTGTCTTGAGAGGGGGAGCTGGAAGAAACCTGCCTCCTCTGAAATAACCCGAACAAGACGTTGCCTTAAAGATTTGTGTTAAAGGATATGGAGACAGCCTCAGCATTTCAGCAGCATCATAGCCCAATAGGGATGTCAGGCTTCCCTTCATTAGGTGAACTGTAAATAACAATTGGTCAGAGGGTACAGCCAACTGCCCTGTAATACAGAGTTGGACACTAGCCACGTGGCATCTTCTGCCTGCTTGGCCTCACTCATCCTAGAGCGGGCAGTCTTGCAGGGCTCTTCCCTACCATTTCCTAATGCACTGCATCTGAGGCACCCACTGGCTCCTTCTCCTGACGGGGTTTTTTGGCTGTCCAACAGCTGTCTGTGGTACGGACACATCTGGGGGCACTGCTGGTGAGCCACTGTGGCTCGCAGGACGGTACTTGGAAATGCTCTGTGTTATTCTGTTGTGCAAAGGAAGATGTTTTATTGCAGTTTTTCCATGACTCAGAAATAACAACGAAACCCTAAAAGGTTATAGGATGGTGTGTGCTTGGTTTTACGAGTTCATTCAATATTGTCATTGTGCTTTTAGCCCAACCACAGTGAGTCAACTGGATTGGACTGACTCAGACAAAGGAGAAGGCTTGCACAACAGGGCTTCAGATGCTCAAAATTCACTTGCTATGCACATCAAAGAGATGAAATTAAGTACGGAGTTCAGGGTTTTTTTTAGGGGCCACTGCTGTTGTACACCCAAAATCCATTCAAAGTGGAACTTGGGCAGATCAGTGTTTTTATGCATCTTGCCCAAGTGTTTTATTACTTCAAATTTCCTTGAGTTACACAAATAAACCTACTTTCAGGGAAGGATACAGAAATTGGCTTGAACATTTAAGCTTTTATTGCATTGATTTGGGTCTACTTGAATGCTTTGTCAGTATTTTAAATTGCTGCACAAGCAGCAGTAAATACGAAATCGTTAAGTTGCAGAAATAGCTGTTAACTCTCAGTGGCCTAAAACCTGCTGATTGACTAATTGCACGGCAGCTTCCGAAGACTTCGCGGGGTAACGTGTATGTATGCTTGGGCATTAAAAAAACAAGTGCCAGCGATTTTCACTTCAAAGCCGCATCGAGCCAGCTGCAGAGAGCAGCTCCTCGGGCCCGCGGAACTACCGTCAGCACTCCTCCCTGCCCTGCTCTGGAGCCGGGTGGCCGGGGGGAGACCGAGCTCTTCAAGGAGGGGCGGGCTGCAGCGCGGTCCCAGGCGCAGACAGGCGGATGAAAGGCCCCGTCCGCCCGGCAGCGCTGCCCCGAGTCGACCGCACCTCAGCCTCCGCCTCAGCCCGCGGCTCTGCCCCGAGATGTCGTTGCCCGAAGGCGGCTGTGCGGGGGAGCTCCGGCTGCCCTCGGCCGCGGCGGCTCCCCGGGCTCTCCGCGGGAGGTCGGGGACCGTTCCTCGGCAGGACTACACCTCCCGGCGTGCCCCGCGGGGCTGCGCGGAGCCTGCCGGGAGCGCGACGCCGCGGCCGCCGCCGCCTCCATGTCGTTCCCCTCCCGCCGGCGCGGCGCCGCCCGCTCTGCCCCTGGGGGGGGAGGTGGAGCCTCGGCCCGTCCCCCGCGCTGAGCGACTCCCGCGCCGCCCAATGGGCGCCGGCCGTGGCGCGGCCGAGAGGCGCGGCGGGGCGGGGCTGCGGCGGCGGCCGGGCGGGCGGCGGGAGTGGCGGGCGCCCGAGAGAGGCCGGGAGCGGCGGCGGCGGCCGAGGGAGGGCGCGGAGCCCCGTTTAAAGGGCCGGCGAGCGAACGCCGAAGTTGTCAGGAGTTTCGCGCTAGCCGGCCCCGGCGGTGCTCGGGGGGTTCGGCCCGGAATTCCCCCTCCGATCGGGGGGGACCGGGGAGCCCGGCAGCGGCATGGAGCAGGCAGCGCCCAAGAGGTAAGGAGCCCGCCCCGGGCGGAAGCGAGCGCGGTGACCCGGCCGGAGCGAGGCCTTGGGGCGGGCGGGCCCGAGCTGCCCCTGCCGCCCTCCGCTGGCCTCGGGAGCCTCTGGTCCCGGCTGCTGTGAGGGGGGCGGCGGGACAGCCACGGGGGCCAGCCGCTTGCGTCTGCTCTGGAGGGGAGGGCCCCGAAATCCCGCTCCTGGCTGACTCCCCGGGGGGAGGCAGCTCTCGAGTCGCAAGAGGAGCGTTTTAATGTGAAACGAGGGAAACTTCTTGGCCCGGAAGGGTCCTTTGTGGCCTGCGTGTGTCTCTGCGCTCAGGTCTGTGGAGCGGTTGTTATCTGTGCACAGGAGAAAGTGCCCTTGTGTCCTGCTGCTGGGGGATGCTTGTGGGGGTGGGGGCTGCATAGTTGCGATTACAGTCAGGGAGTGGGAAGAGGCAAAAATCAGGAGTGTTCCCACAGAATGTGAATTTTCTGAAATACAGGCTCTCTCTGGCCGTATTAGTACTACGTGGATGTGTGTTTGGGTTTTTACCCCCAATTTATCTTCTTTTTTTTTCACGTGTAACGAGGTGAAACCCCGACGTTTGGCTTGAAATCTGACATCGTTGTCTTGGTGCATAAAATAATTCTGATTTAACAGTATTTAATCGTATTAAATCGAAACTTGATTGTATATTGAAACTGAAACAATCCTTTCTTGGCTGGAGTGATGTGCTGCATGGGATGCTGTTGTGTGATAAACATTGCAACTACATTCTGTCTACATGTCTACTGTCTTACAGCTCCAAGTGTTTCACTTTTGCTTCCTGAGAATTAAAAACCCAGAGACTACACAATAGAAATTGGCGTTGAAAGAGACTCAACTGAGTTTTACTTTCTGCTTTAAAACCTTTTCATTCTCCACTGAAAAACCTTGGAAATTCTCTAGGTTTAGCTTCCTGCATGTTGACAGGGCTTGAGAAGGATCCAGTCTTGAACTTCTACTGGTGGTTTTTTTGCTTGTTGTTTTTTCTTTCCCCTCCAGAAGAACATCCAGTATCTCCTGCTTGACAGTTTTGACCAAGAATTGCTGTGGTTGCCCAGCGTGGGTTTTAGCAGTGGGTAAGGAGGGACAGCCCTGCCCTGTCTTTTCAGGCTGGTGGTGCTTCAGTCCAGGAAGCAAGACAGGCACCAGCAAGGGTTTAGGAGACATGGGAATATCTGAGAAGCAGTCAGTGTTAGCAGCTTGGAATCAGGTGATATCACAGAACTGAAAGTCAAACTTGAAGTGAAAAACCCACCACGTTTTGTTTTTTTTTTTTGAGAAGATCTAGGATTTACAGGTGATGTTGTGAACAAGCTGGAGCTGTGTGTCTGGCCTCAGTGAAAACCAGCAGCTGTCCAGGTTCCTTGGATTCAGTTGGGAAGAGCTAGAAAGCTGCTGAGAGAACTTCTCAATGCTCTGGCATGTTTTTATACTTTCCATGTTTTTTGAAACTTCTTTCTGGAAATTTGAATGGGTTGAGAACTTCAGGGATTTGTTGCTTTGCTGGGAGGGAGAACTTGAACTCAGTTTTTCATGGTAACACAGATTTTAATGAGATTTGAACTAAAATTTTCATAAATGTGTGTGTGTGTGTTTTATATTCCCTTTATCTCTTGATTTTGAAGGTTTTCTGTTTGTTCAGCATTCCAAGCTACTCTGCTAGTCCACCCCCTTTTTCTGCAAGTCCAGAAGGAGCAGAGGTTATTTTCTGGGGGCTGAATTTTTATTTTTTTTATTCCAGCCTTGGAGCCCTAACCATTCTAAGATTCTATGAATACAGCAGTGATTTCTTTTACCAGCTCCTTTTTTAATTTATCAGGATAATTGATCCCAGCCATTCTTTTGAAATGTTTCAGAGTGCTATTTCTTTTGCAAAATAAACCACATATATTCATGTTTCATGGAGCAGCTCTCCAGTTTTCCATCACTCATGACAGTAATTGATGGAGGGAGTTCTATTCTTTAGTCTTGCTTTATTTTGTTAGCTTTTTAGGGTTGTGGGTTTGGTTTGTTGGTGTTTTTTGATGTTCTGTTGTTTGGTTTATTTTGTTTGCTCGTTTGGGGTTTTTTTTTGCTGTTTTTTTGCCAACCTCTGTAGCACGTCACTAACTTCTTCTGCAAGATCTGTATGCAATGTTTGCAGGACAGTAAGCTTTGTTTTTTTCACATTGCAAGGGGGGAAGTGGGAAATCTCTCTTGCTCTTTCAGGTCCTAATTCACAGAATCACAGCGTGGCAGGGGTTGGAAGGGAGCTAGAAGATCACCTAGCCCAACCCCCCTGCCAGAGCAGGGGCACCTAGACCAAGTCACATTCAGATTTCTCTTTTATTTATGTTAGGATTGGGTGCTTCTTACTGCATTTTCCTGCATTTGGTTTTGTGGAGCTTGCACTGAGGTGCAAGATGATGGTATTACCAAGTATGAACATTTTCTCCTGTCACCTGGATTGATAAAACTCCTTTCTTGCTGTCAAATAACAGGTTGTGGTTGCTGGGGGTTGTTTCTCTAGCTCCTCTCAAGAGCTGAAGTTCATTCCCTCAGCTCTTCTGTGGATGCATCTTGTGTTACCCAGCTCTTCAGTGAAGGGAGAGGTTCAGCTAATAGTCAAGGTTGTTATTTTCTGAGGCTCTGCTGGTATCCTGAGCACACTGTGCCTGCTTTCTGTTGGTGGCAAGCAAAGGGAAATTGCAGCAGCCTACTCTGTGAAGGCTGCAGGTGACCTGATCAGAAGGGTAGGAAAAGGAACATGAAACAAAAGAAGCAAAATGAATTGTTTCCTTAATACCTTCCTGCATTATTTTTTCCTCCCACTTTTTATTTGTCTTGACTCCTGTTTGTTTGGTAATGAAAGTGGTTTTGCTTGTGTTCATGTTTTGCCTTTTCTTTGCTGTGGAGATTTTAGTTCTTCCCTAAACCCATCTGGTTTGCAGCTTCCCCCTATCCACTGCAGGAAGCTGCATGGTCTTCCCAGCAGCTCACACACCTTTCCTTACTGATTATGGATGATTTCCATGTTCATGTGACCTCTACATCTGCAGAAGACTTCTTTGATCCAAAAATCTGTACAGCCTCCCTCTGCTCTTGCTTTCCTTGTTTAGCACCAATCCATATGATCTGTGTGCTTATACAGTTACTTCACAAGTGGTATTACAAAGAGGAGACCTGAGGTGGGTTTAAATGACAAGGTGGTGCTCTCTGGGCAGCAAGGAGCATGTGTTTGCATGCTGGCTGCTCTCTGACACGAGGGGAGCTGCACAGAGTGCTGGGGCTGTTTGCACTTTGGCAGAGGAGCAGGTTTGGACAGGGAATTAATTGGTCTGGTGCCACTTTGAGCAGACATTGGTGGGAAAGCAATAATGACAAAAGTGTCATCACTTCCTCCATCTTGCATGATGGTTGGTTAAAATGTTATTACTGCATTTAATTGTGATACCTTTTCTTTATAATCTGTCTGCTCCCTTCTACGATTTTCTTTTGGTTTTTTTGGGCCCTCAAATAACTTTTTTTGTCTTTCTTTTAGCAAACTGAAAAAGCTGAGTGAAGACAGTTTAACGAAGCAACCTGAAGAAGTGTTTGATGTTTTGGAGAAACTTGGTGAAGGGTAGGTGCAGCTGTTTCCTAGGAGAGGGAATCAGAGGGAAGCAGTTGATAGCAGATGTGTTGGAATATTGCATTGCAGATAGGCAGATTGTCCTAAGGAGTGCTTCTCTAGACAAGTTTTAGTAATAAAGCAGATCCATGCATCAGCAGACTTCCATCTTTTTGCCAATGTGGGGTAGAGCACAACATCCTTAGGGTAGTGAGCAGAGCACACAGTGAGCTCACTACCCAGGGCTTCAGGAGAGCAGGCTTTGGTCTTTTCAGGGATCTGCTTGGTAGAGGACCATGATCTAGAGCTCTGGAGGGAGGAGAGGCCCAAGAAATCTGGTTAATATTCAGGGCTCACCAAGCACTCATACAAGCTGGGCAGTGGATGGATTGAGAGGGAGGTTGGAACTGGATGATCTCTTACCAGGTCTTTCCAGAAGTCCCAAGAGAACTGGATTTTTTTTTTTTTTGCAGCCTGAAAAACCTCTCAAACTGCTGCATAAACATAGCTCTTCTAGAACTTCATTTGCAGTTTCTTTGTAATGGAAATGAGAAGCAGCTTATCTTGTTTAAAACAAAAAAATAAAATCCCTCTCTTATTTTTAGGTCTTATGGTAGTGTGTTTAAAGCAATACACAAAGAGTCTGGACAAGTTGTGGCAATTAAACAGGTCCCTGTGGAGTCAGATCTTCAAGAAATAATCAAAGAAATCTCTATAATGCAACAGTGTGACAGGTAAGCATGACAATTCTCCTCCCTTTCCAAGAGTCTGTGTGAAAATATATTTGTATATTTTATAAAATCCTTTTGTTTATGCTGCTCCACAGCATCTTGTCTATGGGTCATGAAGGAGAAGTTTAAAATATTTATTCTTAAATATATAGAGATGTCAGAGTACATTCTGTAGCACGTGAGAATGCAGCAAACTTCCTCAGAACCTCTGCCTGCAAGCCCTCATCTCAGCATTGGTGACCATTGTGTTCATGGGATCTTGTCATGCACTCCCTTCTGAGGAAAAGGAAGGTTTCTTTTTTTCCCCATGAAGGTTATTTCAGGTGATCCTAGAAGGATTTGGGATACTTGAGGGTTTTTTATCTCCCCTGCTTCAGCTCTTTCCCCTTATGTAGAGGAAGCCATGGATTTAGTTGGGAAATAGCACCTTTTGAATTCTCATGTTGCATTGAGTATTTGCTGGACATATACTATTGTGTAACTTGTTTGGGTTTTTTTTCCTCAAGAGTCCAGAATTTTAGAACACAGACTCCTTCACTACCCATTCTTTCTTCTCCATGCTTATTTCTAGAACTAGCTACAGTGGATGTGCTGAAGGGGGCAAAAACATAGGTTCCAAGACAAGCAGTTGATAGGAAAAGCCTGGCCTGGGTAGTCAACTGGAGCTATAGGCAAATGAGATCAGTGTTTTGAGATTGCACAGCCCTTGATGTTTCACAAAATCATCTTGTCCTGTTTTGAAGCAATACCCAAATTGGAGAACACTAGCACAGTGCAAATCTGGCAGGAGATGGTCATGAAAATAGGTGTGTTTTCTTCAGAGATAATAGTGACCCTCCCTTCAGGAATCTCTAAGGGGAAGATCAGTGTGTTGTAAACAGTAGACATTTTGACTAATGAGGAGAGAAATAACTCCTCTTTCCTTCTGTAAAGGCAAGTTCCTGTGGTACAGTTGCTCTTTGGTGAAATATTTTGCCCATAGTTTTGTCCTGCCTCTTACAGAGGTGATGTCACCTTGCAGGAGGCCACCACAGCTCCTCTCTTTCTCACTGGGTTTCTAAGAAATAGCATTGCTGCAAACAAAAAGAGCATTGATGAGAACTTCCTAATGCAGATGTTGGAAGAGCCAACAAGGAGAGGAGTGATGCTGGACCTTGTACTG
>JAOEGS010015813.1:0-22147 GCA_025447755.1 Corythornis vintsioides | reverse complement strand
TGAAATCAACGACCATATAAATCAGCACAGGTTTGGTTCCCATAATTGCTTTTATTTATAGACTAGAGGTTCCCAGATGTATATAGAATTTCTGTTTGCATCATACTTAGTGTTAAGATCACACCAATTGCAAAAAATGGAGAAAGATTGACATGCTATAAGACATTGGCTAGATTTCAGATAGGAAACTGGATCTGGGATGTGTCTGCTGAGAAAGAATTACTGAAAAACTAACTGTGGTATAGATGTATGGTTTTAATTTTTGTTAGGAATTCTGTGGGTATAGATTTTAAAAATGCAGAGGAAATAGATAACCATAAAGATAAATGTGATTTTGTGGGAGAGAACCATTTTAGAAAAACACTTTACTAATATTGCAGACTGTGAAAGCCTCCAGGGTGCAAAGATAGACACTTAAGCATAATATAAATGTTAATATATATGTATGAATTCCATGTTGCTTCTCTTTGATCCTAATATTTTATTCAGATGAATTAAGGTCAGTCCCAGTTTGTGATTCTCATTATCTAAGGCAGCACATTGAGGCTTCTTTCCTCCATTTGTAATTAGATGTATCAAGGACTAGAAATTATAAACTCTGGGATGTGTTTGTGGGGTGAACTGAACACTTTCAAGGAAACTGGAGGGCTAAAGAGAAAAAAAACCTGGGGATCCTTCTGGTAAGATTTCACTTTTTCATAACTCCACTACTAAGATCTGCTCCTGGCCACCAAGACAAAATATTGGCCCAGCTATACTTTTGCTCTGACCTAATCTTGCTATGCAGTACCACCTTCCTTAAATCACAGTGGTTTTTACGACTACCTCCTCTTTGTGCAGACTATCCAATTACAAATTCAAGAAAATCTGACATTTCTGACAAGCCTTTTCCTATTTTTACTTTCCCCTTATCAGAAAAAAATAGAAGAAAAGGCTAAACCAATATTTGTTAACAGTTGTCTATTTTGTCCACATACTAACTTTTTAAAAACAGAGAAGACAACTTTTAATGAACAAGTTCTTTTGCTTTCTGATTGGTCTTTCTGAAATCTTGAATACAATAAGGACTGGACCTGCTATAACTGAAAGAAGCTATGAGTTTCCTTGTTTTACTAGGCTAACTTTCACACTATGTAACATGCTGTGGATGAGGTTTCAATGACAGGAATGTGTCTGGCCACTCCAGGATCTGGGCTGGTGTTGAGAAGTATTCATGTTACTGTCTCCCAAATGAGATGTCTTGACTAACCACAGATGCATAGTATAGTGAAAGTAACCCCTCCTGTCACTTTCTGTAGGGGGAATACAACTGTTCATCTCTTCCAAGGAATTAATTATACTTTCTAAGGGTAGGGTTCCTTCAGTCTCTTTTCCTGTATATGAAGGGCAGCATCTGATCTACAGAAAACAGAGCTAGATGATGTTGGGAAATTTTATTTTTTTTACTAAATCTTTACCTTTCTCTCTCTTTCCCCTAATTCTAGTAAATATTAAAATTGCAACGGCAGAAATATCTCCCATTCATCACAACTGTCTGCTAACACTGAAACCTCAGAAAGACAGTAATCAAAACTTGTTTGTTCTCTAAAACCCACTAGCTCCCTACAGCACACTTTGAGAGAAGCTGTTACAAAGAGAGCTAAGAGGAATTTCAAGACAAAAGTGTACATATATTAAGCCAAAAGTACAGAAAGCAATGATGCAGGTGTGAAAATATTTTTCATTGTAGTCCTTATAATTGTCAGCTGACAATTAGAAGGATGGTATGATGATAACAGGGAGGCCATAAATACCTGTAGCAGGTTTTTAAAATGTGGCTTACCCAGGAACAGAATAGGATCTTATGGGGGCAGTGCAATAACTTAATACACATTTTGACAGTGGATCAGGACATATGCTCACTTCTTTATAAAATATAAATATATCTCTGCAGCAAGAACAATATGTGTGTTGGAACATCACAGCTGTACATTATATACCAGTGCAACTATATTGCACACATCTCCATTTATGCTGAACTATGTATTTCTTAGAACACATTAAAAAAATCAAACAAATAAACAATGGCAAAACAAAACCCAAACAAACAAACAACTTAGAACCCAGCAAAACACTACCCCATTAATATTTACATTAAAAGTAGAGGATTTGGTGGTTTCTGCCCCCAAAGCCAATAAGGAAAATAAAGTGCAAGTAATGTATTAATGAGATTAAATACCTGATATGTAACTGTTGGAAAAAAAAAAAAAGATGTTGATGATTAAGAGTTTAATTTTTTGCATAGCATTTAGCTAGTTCACTGTTTCACACAAATGGCAAGATGGTCCATGAAGAGCAGGGATAATTAAATCTTATTTCTTACTCTTACTTTTACTTATCTCTTACTTTTATAATCTCAGTACCTTTGACTTAAACTCTACTTGATGCTGGGCAGACCACACCTGCTAATGCAAATGTATTAGGAGCCTGGAAGATGAAACCTTAGCAAGGGACTTTCTGAAACAACCTGTGTCAAAGGGTTTAGGAGGGCACTAAGCCCTTACTGATCTTGATTAGACACTGAGGTGATTTGCTGATCGGTCTTTAAAGATGCAATGCATTGAATTAATTATAATTACCATTATATTTTTTTTTCCACTAAAAATGCACTGCTGATTTTGTGTAGAAAATAAGAAAACATACAACTTTCATCTTGAAGGGTTTCCGCTTCCTTTTTTGCAGAATAAATATTCTATTCATCCCTCCCTGATGCTTTCTTCCTCTTTCCATTCTTGATATTTTCATTGGCAATATTTGGTACTTGCATGGTATTTTAAAATAGAGTACATTTCTCCAAATTTAGCTTAGTAAGACATTTTTTCCCTCCTCTCTCAGATTTCCTTCTTTTCTCAGTCTGACTACCATGATTGTTCAGAGCTTCCCAGCTGCTAGTCCTAGAAATGGCAAAACTGACAATGATAAAGACTGTTTTCACAGCTTTTTGCAGGACCATATGTTTAACTTGAGCAAAACCAAGATAAGTGCAACAGTAGGCTTTGAGTTTATGTAGTATTCAAGAAACAATGATTAGAGACTACTGATCTCAAAGTACAAGGGACAAAGGAAAACATACTGAGTAAATAATAACTTTGTATCCAATTTGTTTCTCATGATGAGTGAAACTATTCAAAGATTTGAAGGCAATAGAAACTGAAATAGAAAAAAAATCTATTTTATTCCCATATCACAGAATTTATAAAAACAATTCCAGTTAGTGCTTCTATATAAACATAAATGTTTAAGATGCAAGGAACCTCCCTGCTGAGGTAATTAGATCTATGAAATTTGGTCTTTTGAACATGTTTATACTGAAAAAACGAAGCAGATTCAGAATAAAATGAACAACAGCACACAGTTAACTCACCATTGCTTGTAAAATCCTATTTTATATAATCTATCACAACTGATTTAATAATTAGACATCTCTAAAAGACAAATGAGCAAGGAGACTCTAGAAAAGGAAAATCATGTGTCCTGGTTTGAGTGAGAACCAAACAAATTCTGTTCAGTGATTTTACTTTTCAGAATACAAAGCAACAATAATAGTATGTTCCACACACTTTAACACATGGCTTGCACATGTTGTATCTTAAAACGTACTTTCACAACGTTTGCACAAAGACTTTACTATTGGTCACAATACAAGGTTAGGAATGTAAGTTAGGTTAGAGAATAAGATATTATTACCAGTTTAAGAGACAGAAGAAATCTATAGTGATAGCACAATATTCTCTGTCTTTTGTAGCTTTATGGTTTGTTGTATTATTGGAGCTTTTAGAGAAGAAAGAACAATAAAAACCTATAGCCTTCTATGCTATTAGCAGTGATTAAGTTGTAATACTTTCAAAAGGAAACATTTTCTTGTTATGAAGTTTAATGACATAGAAACTATACTACAGAAGTTTAATGAATTTCCTTATTTAATTGATATAGTTTGTAGGTAATATGCTCCTGTACCACTCAGCACTAAACATTAGTTATTAGCAGAAATATAAAAGGGCATGCACAGTCAAATTTTCGTCAAATTTATGAATTTTTATAGTTACCTCTATTACTTTTATATTTTTTTTATTACACAAAACTAATATATATATATAGCAAATGGTCATAATATACAGAATAAATTTCTGTATATCCCTGCCTTCTAAGTTAAATTTTGGTATTTGATGAGTTTCCTGGCAAAGACAATAAACTTTGCTGGCTACAGTCAGTGACTGCATGAGTCTGTGACTATAAGTGAACTCTTGGATAATGTCAAGAGATATTGCTTCATTTTAAAGGAGTGAGACACTCTGATGAGCAAATTACTTGATGGGAATGAGGGCACCAGAAGAAAGGAGCAGAAACAAACACACACCATCTCAGAAGTTAAAGTTACGAATGATGCAAAAGTAAAACCAGGTGAACTGAGGTTAGTGGTTATTCCTGAATTGAAAGCAAGAGGTTTTCAGGAAAGATTGCTGGCTAAAAAAGGTCTCAATAAATATAAGCTTGTCTTCACTCTTGGATTTCCTTATTAATCAGTGACACGATTCAAGAAATGGAAGCCAAAGACACAAAATTAAAAGCAACAACATAACTAAGAAATACACTATTCCATCCTGATTTAGTAACTGACACAACCACTGGGGCAAATCCAAATAATTGATACTAAGACTGATACCGATTAGTACCAGCTGAACACCAGTAAAGTAGGTTTCTTGTCCCAAATCCTGCTATTTTTTTGGATTGTTCATAAGAATTCTCTAAGAATAATATCAATATCCTATATTTTTGCAAATACTTGCAGAAAGGTGTCTTTTTTTTTTTTTTTTTTTTTTTTTGGCATTAAGCTCCAATATTGACTGAGAAAATGGTTTGGTGTGTTCTTACTTTTAAAGCCACCATAACATTAGGATCCCATTTTGTAATTTTGTCATATGTAATGGAGTATCTGAGTTGTGGTAGACAACCACAGAGAAGATTTTAATAATGAGTTATTACCAGATGTGATATTTCAGGGGGAAAAAAAAAAAAAAAGATAAAAAATCCAAACAAACACAAAATAACAACAAAAAAAACCCATCATACATAAACACACCCTATCTCTCCCCAAACACATCTATTCCAAGAAGAGCATAATGTTAAATACCATCAACTATGCCAGCATGGTTTTGTGGTTTAATATACTATAGTATGTGAAACATGAAGTAGAGCTATAGCAAATATTTGTCTGTATGCCCACAAAAAGTTAAACATACATAAATATGCTTCAGTAAATCTTTCCAAACTCCATCATGAAAAAATACTGGATGATGATCTCATGAATTTATGAGTCTATATATCTATATTACCTTCCTCACCCTCCTCATTTGGACTACTTCTGTAGTAAGCCAAAAAAGCTCATGTACAGCAACATGTGGGTAGAGCTCACACTCACTATGATGTAGCACATACATATGTGACTAATATTCAGACCATTCCATTTGTTGGACTCAAGACAATAATAACAGTGGATGAAGTTTAAAGGATTTTGTTGAAGATTTGTGGGTGACCAGTCATTATGACTAAGATACAGGGACTTGATAGCTGCTTCAAATAGACTTCAGTCTAACTGGTCAGCGTCCCAAGTGGTCAGCAGGGAAGTAGAAATGGCAAAAAAACTCAAAACACCCCAAAATCCCATTGAATTTTAAGGATGTTCCTGGAGAACTTACTCTATAACCCTTCTTCTCAAAGGCATTAAATCAATATAATGACAAGCAAAATTATTTTAGTGTATTATTGTTACAAGATTGTTAACAAATTGAAAGGTATTCAGAGAAAAAAAATTGTAAAAGTTACAAAGGAGACTGTAAATGTTAAAAGAAGGTTAAAGCTAAGCATATATCTTTGTGATCTGATAAATGCCTGAGGACTGAAGGATAGCCAGTGTCACCCCAGCCTTTAAAAAAGACAAGAAGGAAGACCCTGGAAATTACAGATCAGTCAGCCTCATTTCTGTCCCTGGAAAGGTGATGGAGCAGCTTATTCTAGAGATCACCTCTCAGCACATGAAAGAAAAGAAGGTTACCAAGAGTAGCTAGTAGGGATTTACTAAAGGGCAGTCATGTCTGACAACCTTCTGTGATGATGTGACAGAATGGATAGATGCAAGGTGTTTTCTACCCTAACACTGCCTCCTATGACATCCTCATGGGTAAGCTCAGGAAGCACAGGTTAGAAGAGAGGATGGTGAGATGAGTTGAGAACTGGCTAAACAATAGAGCTCAAAGTGATCAGTGATCATCTCTTATGATGAAAGGCCTGGAGAAGACTGAGAGGAGATGTTATTAATCTTTACAAATATCTGAAGGGTGGGTGTGAAGGAGAAGGGGCCAGTCTCTTTTTAGTGGTGCCCCATGATAGGGCAAGAAACAATGGTTGCAGGCTGAAACACAGGAATTTCCACCTCAACATGAGGAAGTTTCTTCAATGTAGGGGTGACAAAGCACTGTAACAGGCTGCACAGAGAAGCTGTGGAGTTTCCTCTAGCAACTTTTGAGCCCCACCTGGATTTGTTGTTTCTGTGTGGCCTGTCCTGCCCTATGTGCTTCTTCTCTGGTGTGGGGTGGGGGGGAGGACGGGACACACACACACACACACACACACACACACACACACACACACAACCTCAGTCTCCAGAGGTCCCTTCCAACTTCGACCATTCTTTGATAATGTTAAGTTCTAAAACTATTAGCTACAAAAGCCAGGAATGCATAAGTGATGTATTCCAAAATGATTTAGGTGTTGATAAGGCATCATTAATTTATTATGGAGCATGAGGAACTCAAGAAGGATGGAATCCAGGAATAGAAAGGGAGAGATCTGTACTGCGTAACACTTCAGCTTATCTGAAATCACATATTTTAGCTATTATAATTGTGCATGAAGATATAAATAGGTGTGTATAATCCAGTTTACTCCCAGATCTGATATCACTTAGGTCTAATATAAATTAACAGGTCTATTATGTGTCTGAAAGTGAAGGAATCTCATAGCATATGAAATTGATATGTACTGAAGTTTGTGCATCCTTCAGCTGTCATCCAACAGTTCTTTCCATCCATGTAGAGTGAAATAACTTATGTACCATTATAGTTTCTGCTCTTTTGGAATCACAATATTTGGATGCCACCTGATTCTTTACACATTGGTCTACAGCCAAGGCTAAATTATGAGAAGTACCTGCTCTAAAAGGAAACATTTAGGCTTCAGATTGCTCTGCAACTGGAATTGTAACATTAACTGTTCCCACACAGTCTAAGAACAGTCAGATTCAGTAAGGTCCTGAAATGAAACAGAACTACCAGAATAGTTTTGAGAGAACTGCTAAAAGGATGGGGTCATAACCAGGGTATAATTTATTGCTAAATCAAAAGCAATGATTTCAAAAAGGACGAGAATCTAGTCTTAAAAGTGTTCACACAATCCACCCACATTAATCCACACCCTGAAAGACACTCTGCAGGTTGAGGTTTAGGCAGATATGACCAATTTAGGCAAAGGAAGAAGACGACAGCTTCTGCTTACTCGGAAAAGGAAAAATTGACTAAGGGCCAAGACTTCCCTGCTATGCAAAGAGGCTGTACCATAAAGCCCAAAGTGGACAGGACTACCCACTTCCCTGGATGTGTCAGCTGGTAGCTATTTATCTTATGATTTAACAGACTTTATTATAAGTAAGTGGTCTTCTGCTAAGGGAATACTGCATTTATTTTTCCAGATTATACTCTGAAACCTACCACAGCAGATTCCTCTTGGTAAAAGTGGTAAAAATAGCAGCTAGATTGTAGGATTTATATAGAAGCATGTGCTCCCCGTACTCACTAAGTAGTTCTCTTGAAACTAAGCAATAGTTTCATAAAGTGCTTTTATCTGTCTTAACCTGTTTTCCAGTCATTCCTTCTACAGCAGCTCTCTAGTACTCTCCTTTCTCAAATTTACAGTAACATTTTAGTACCATGTGAGACATCCTACCCATTATTTTATCTTTATTATCAAGCACATCACTGATGGCACTGATTTTTTATTGCATCAACTCAAAACATCCATCATTCTCTCTGAGCAGAGCACAAAGCAATTTTAGGAAGTAGGGTTAGGGATTAATGTCTTATAATACATGAAAGGCATGGAATAGAATATCTCCTAGTAGTATTTCCTTGGCATGTTTTAATCACAACATTTTGGCTGTAAGATTTTCTCGCCAAGTGTAGAACTTGCATTAAATTACTATTAAAAAATAATGCAGTTCACCTATTACTTTCCAATTTCAGTGTGGTAACTTCACACATTTAATATAAAGGTTTCTTTAAATTGTAATGCTGGTAAATAATGGTATGAAGGTTTCTTTAAATTGTTCCAAAACAGAGTAAGATGCAATTCCTAAAACCCAGAAAACATCATTATCTTGCAAGACTCTGATCAGCCTTCCATGTGCCTTAACAAATTTTCATGTATCTTGTCATCAGCTCTTGAAGACTTTTGTATTCAAGCCATGTTCAAAATTCAATCCCTCTTCAAAAATTCTTGCTAGGACACTATCAGGAGTCCCAAAGAAACTGACCTGAGCTATAACCACCCACAAAAGACAACTAGAACTCAGCCTTCTAAGGGTTATTTATATAATTTACTACATCAAAGATCAAAAAGCACATGGAAATCAACATATTAGTATCTTGCATCACTGGGAAATGGCTATATGACATCCTAAGGACAAAGAGAAAACTGTTAAACAGTAAATCATGGTGGTTATTTTCTTGCTTTACATAAGTAACACCCAAGTAGTTCTCTCTCTGGCATAGTTTATATCTCTATCTGGTGTTTATAACAGCTTTGCATAGCCAAAAGTTACATCCTAAAGTGCAGCAACACCAAAGCCCTAGTTCTGCAATAAGGCAAAGCAGCACAAGATTGCTTAGACACTGAACACTTAGATGCTGAACACTTAATGTAGAGGACATGTCATGAGGACACAACCATAATTACATAGTAAAAAGATAAATCTTTGTGGACAATGTCTGACTTCCTTTAGCTCATTGCTAATTAGATCATCTTCACTGTCCCTTTTTATCTATACAGTTCTACTCTATTGGATGGGATTAGCAAAGCAGAAATAGATCATAGGAATACCTTCCAGCACATCAGAAATAGAAGGTAGGAAACATCAAATTAATGGGCAGAGAGAAATAGCCAGGTAAGTAATTATCAACTTTGGAAAAAAACAAAGCAACAAACACAAAACAACAAACTTTTGGTATAATTGATTCCATGCTTTTGCAGGGGACCTTAGAAAGAGAGAAATTAATAATAGAAGATTCAAAATATCTTAAAAAAATATATTTTCTTGAAATTTCAAGTGGGTCTTTAAGTTCCATACAAATAGAAAAACACTAATACATTAAGAAATGCCTTCCTTATTTTGGTGTATAACATGTGTTAATGCTTAAATGTCTTGGGGTCAGCCACAACTTCTCTCCCAGGAAGGATGCAGGTACATTCAGAACTGCAGCATGTCAGAAATTCCATAGAATAATGCTGCCCACACATAAAAAGCACAGTGAAAATATTCATGGAAGATTGTTTAAAACTCTTAGCTTTCTCCTGCATTATTTTCTCTAGCTTATTGTACCAATCACCTGGAGCATAAATCTGTCTTCACCATCTGTTCTTTCTTTTAAAGCAGCTCCCCATTGCTCTTGACTGTTGCTCTTGTATACAATTCTTTATCAAGCCTAATTGGAAACAGCATTGAAACCAACACTTATGATCTTCCCAGGCATGCTACTTAACCCTTCTGCATCCAAAAAAGTGTTTAACATCACATGTGAGGGTGCAATCCTCAAAAAAAACCCAAAAGATTTTCTCTCCAGTGCTGAACTAGACAAGCTCTCCTCACCATTGTGATTTAAGGATCATTTACATGGCCCATGGAGAAATCAATGTTAGAATTTCTGAATGTCAAGGCTGCCAGTTATGAATAGAGACAGAAAAAGCCTGCTGTATAAGGTCTTAGAGATGACAAGAGAAAGCAGAATGTGGTCACTTAGACTGCCTGTAAGCATCACAGTTACCTACTCTGATAGGTTTGAGGGTTATGGGAAGAACTGTAGATATAACTTAGAAATAATTTTAGCCAGTACAATTGACTTAGAGTCCAGTCCTGGCACAAATTCCTTCCTTCCACTTTAATTCTAGCATTAGTTATGTCAGTAGTGAAAGGAAAACAAAGACTGGTTTTTGTTGCTTTAGTTTAAAACATAAAAACATAGTAAGAGGTAATATTTTACTTAAAAAAATATCTTAGTTGAATATTTGGAAAGTAAATGACTCACAGGGTGCACTGCAGGCAGGACACAGAGGAAGCACAGAGCCTTTCATTTCCAGACATCACCAGTTTGTTCTCCTTTGTGCTCCATGATTATATGTCTAAATCTTTAAAAGCTTTGGATTTTGAACAGCTGAGACATTAAATCACTGCACTTAGAGAAGCTTCATGGGCCTTTAAAGCATGTTTTATGGTAGAAGTAGAACAAAGTGGGTTTCTGCACAAAGGGCAATTGCATCTTTGTAAATGAAATTACAAACCTTTAATTCCTTGGTTGGTTTAAAGGTGTGACTGTATATAATCACTGTGTTTTATTTAGAAGTTATTTGACTATCAAATACATAGAAAAACAAGATTTTTAATTTTGTAATTTCAAAATGAAATGTTTTGGAACTACATAATGTACCAGCTGTAATAGTAAATTTATTTGCTAAAAAAAATTTCAATTAATAAAATTCAAATTCACTTTCATATGACTATGAAGTGCCTTAAAAGTGACTCAAAGAAACCAATTGGCTTCACAAAAATCAACATTAGTGTATTTCTAAACCACAAGTGTGGGTAAATCTATGACAATATCCTCCAGCAAGTTATAATTTCCCTCAACTCATACATTACATCAGCTTTAAGATATTCTTATATGAGTTTAACTAATGACCAGTAAAACTTTATTCACTTTCTCCAAATCACATATTTTTCTTCAAATCCCAGATGTCAGACTGACATTCTGAAAGACAAAAATATTTTTTTAGTCAAAGCATATATATTAAAATTAGAGCTATCATAGTTTCAGCTTCCCTTTATGTCACATTCCTTCCTTTGTGATGGACATTTGAACACTGAGAATATATAGGTTGAGATTAAACCTTCAGTAGTGTCCCTGATCAATAAAATGGACAGTCATGTAAATCATTAAAAACTGTCATGTACTGAAGGGTACTAAGTGTTGTAACTATTGTAGATATTTAATATTCTTCTGAGATGAAACAGATAATGGAATATAAAACATATCTAATGCCTTGCTTTAATGCTCTAATAATTAAGAAGGATAATTATACAATCAGCAACTATATCTTAAACACAACTTTAGCAGCTCCTCCTGAATGAATTCCTTTCTCAAATGTTTAAATACTCCTTTCTCAATATAGTTAAATGAGATCTTGAATTCTACTCAGATTCCAGCAGGTTTTGGTTTTTTTTTTGGTCTTTACTTGTATGTGTGTTATATATATAGCCATATAATTTTTTAAAATATTAATATTGAAATTATTCTTCTGAACTGCTTTTTTCACACAGCTAGCTTGATTTTGGATACTTGATGCAACAAGCCCAGTGGTAATCCTGTTGGCTTGAATACTCAACTTCTAAATCACATTCATGAAGAAATTTATTTATTCACTTAACCAAGTGTGCCTATACTTCTACCCTGTTTTCAGAAGGTGGCAATCTGCCTTCCCACAGCAGTCACACTATAGTCATAGAAGTGTAAGTTGCATGCTTGTTTCCCTCTCTTTTCATTATTATTACACTGAGTTCTGGGTTTAAGCAAGGCCCAAAACACAATGTACACAGTTTTCATAAGTTATTTACAAAAAATCAGTGACTGGCCTGATCCAATACTCTTGTAAATGTTTGTTGTTTCCCAAAAGGATGCTGTATACCTCTGTTCCTTTGCCCAAATCAAATGTCCTTCATAGAAGATTTCATAAAAGCATTTCAGCCATATTATCAAACTATGGCTACTGTTTAACAAGTAACAGCATAGATAACCTAATAGATTCTCATTAGTGATTTACATTCATCAGTTAGAGGATTCAATTGGACTCCACTAAACAAAACATATAGAAGCATCTATAAAAGCCCCTTTTACCCAAAAAACTACAGAAGTATTTATAAAAGCATATTAGGAGCTGCTTGATTCCCCTTCTAGTAGCAAAGATCCTCTTTCATATACTTTGAGGTTTTTCCAATTTTCCAAATTCAAGTCAATAGAAACTTAATTCAGTTCTTAACATTTAAGGAGACATCTGGCTACAAACACAGGTAAAATCCAAGCAAGCAGCAAGGTTCTGTGAAGTTGACTTATTTTTAATAGCATTTTTTCATGTTTATCCAGTGTGGACCTGCTTAGGTTAAAAGCACTTTTTTTGACAATATTTCTTTTCCTGTTTCCTAGTTAAAAACTTGCTATAACACTTTTAAAATTTGATAAATAATTAATTAAAAAGCAAAGATATGTAAGGTGAATATTAATGGCAGAAACTGGAGCACAGAAACTAATCTATAGTCAGAGAGCAGTAAAGCACAGAGTACTAAGTGACATAAGTAGGTTAATTGGATGCTTCTTGCAGAAGCTGCTTTTCTCCAAACCTTAGATTCACCTGACATTTATTTGATGACTCTTGGCACAAGAAGGAAAGAAAATGCCTCTCCTTTGTGCAAAAGTAACAGATTCATGTCTTGACATCAGGGGAAAAAAAACCAAACCCAAAACAAAACCCCAACAACAACAAAAGATGCACCCAGTAGAATCATACAGTGATTTGGCTGGAAGAGACATTTAAGATTATCAAGTCCAGCCATTAACCCTACACTGCCAATGTCCCTAAACCATGTCCCCCAGCACCACATCCACATGATTCTTAAACAACTCCAGGGATGAGACTCAACCACCTCCCTGGGCAGCCCATTCCAATGCCTAACCACCCTCCCCGTAAAGAAATTCTTCCTGATATCTAACCTAAATTTCCCTTGGTGCAACTTGAAGCCATTGCCTCTCATCCTGTCATCTATAACTTGGGAGAAGATGTCAACCCTCACCTCCCCATAACTTCCCTTCAGGTAGTTGTAGAGAGCAATAAGGTCCCCCCTGAGCCTCCTCTTCACCAGACTAGTCAATCCCAGCTCCCTCAACCTATCCTCACAGGAGAAACTCTCCAGACCCTTACCAGCTTTGTTGCCCTTCTCTGAACCCGTTCCACTACCTCAACATCCTTCCTGTAATGAGGGGACCAAAACTGGACACAGTTGAGTGCTCCTTCGTGCTCCATGATTTTATGTCTAAATCTTTAAAAGCTTTGGATTTTAAACAGCTGAGACATTAATCACCTTAACTGAAATGTATTGGCACTGGAATTCCCCGGTTAATTCAGAGGTGCCTTTATCAAAGCCAGCAAGTTAACAGCCTTATTAGCCATCAGCTACTAGCTGGTTTGATACAAGCAGATGTGAGTTAAGAAGATACTGTCAGTATAGTGTGAAGACTGCCCTCAAGCCTCTGCACAACAGTTAAACTAGATTATCAGTAACACCTGCATTCCTGTAAACATTTTTTCCATTTTTCAACAGACCTCAGTAGGGACAGAACTGAAGGGGAAAAAAAAAAAAGTTCATCATGCTTTTCCTGTGTGGCTGTTTCACCACAGTCAGTATGGACTTGTTTGAGAAACCCAGCATACAGGAATTTTAAAAGCTTGAAGCTGCTTCTCTGGTGGAAAAGTGGATGAGATGCCAAGGAAGATAGTATTACCAACAGTGTGTCAACATTTCTGCTATTGATTATCTTTTTACCTTCTGACAATAGAGCTGAAGCAGCTTGTTACTAGACACTGGATTTAAAAATTCCAAATCGGAGGTAAAGCACAGGATGATGTCTTTACCTCATTATAAACTCCCATCCAGCTTGGTATAACATAGACAATAATAACATAGGCCACCAGCAGCCAGCAGTTCATTGCTATCCCACACTGTTTACATTTTGCATTTCACTGGGTTCTGATTGTGACCCCATTATAATGCAAGTCAGTGGCTCCATTTATGCTTATGTAGCTAAACAGCATTTTTTCTTAATCTTTGTTTTCCTCCTTTCCCTGGTCCTAGAGCAAGTTAAATCTAGACTTTCAGAGTGGCTTCTGTTAGAGGAGTGATGAGAAGACATTATAACAGTTTGAGTTGGAAAGGACCTCAAAAGATCATCTAGTCCAGTCCCCCTTGCAATAAGCAGGAACACCTGGACAGACAGATCTGACTGACAGATACAGGCTTCCTCTGAACACAAGTGGGTGTGTAGGGCTACCAGTAAAAAATAAATTCTGATCACTACATCCCCTAGAGATGAAACAGTTGGCTTTCCTAACTTTTTGGAACTGGATAATCACTTAAACATTAATATTTAATATTTCTAAGGTACTTCAGACTAGGACTCTAATAAGAGTCTAGATCTTTTGACATAGTCCTTGCACTCCCCATTACTGTATGAGGAAATATAGTTTAATTTGGAGAAGTAGATATTTATTTACATAACCAGCAACATACAGCATTATTTCATTGACAGCTGGGTCAAGAAGACTATCTGAAATACAGAATATATTTTAAAAATTGAGATATTTCCTAGCACTCACATACTGAAGCTTTTAGAATCCAAGAGTAGAGGAACATATTAATTGCAGGTTAAAATGATTTTTAGTCACTTATAGTTACAAGTAGGTGCTGTATACATACTATTGACAACTTAAATCTCCAAAGTATAAATGTCAAAGACCTTTGCCTTGCTTAAAAGCAACTTGCTGGATAAAAACAGGGAGTTTCAATTAAGGATGAACGTGCAATTACTTTAAAGAACAATAAAACCAAGATCTCCATTAGGAATATACAAGCAGCTGTTTAAGAAAAAAAAAAAAGAAAAGAAAAAATAGTCCTTTCATTCAATTAACTCTTAACCTCAAAGGCCACAGATCATTTCATTTGTCACCACATTGATTAGACACCTCTACATTTTGAGTGCACTTCTATGCATTAGGTTATTAGATCCAGCTAATTTGTTTTCCTAGAACTACATTAATACATTTGACACAGTTAATAAATTAGAGCATTTCTACCAAACCCTCTCTATAACTAAAAACTATTATTAAAACACTGATTCAGAGAAAAATATATCCTTTGTCAAGATATAAATATAATAATTTAAAACTACAATTGACATTTCCTTTCAGTTATGAAACTAGAAGTTACAAGGAAACAATGTTAAGCACCAAAGAAATGCTAAATACCCTCTCTCAAAATCATAAGAAATGTATTAAGTACAGAAGTTCAATCTTCACAATTTTAAAATGTTTTGGAACCATATTTCCTCTCTAAAAAATAAAGCAATCTTCACATCTACTGGTTGCTGCAATAATAATACAGTAACCCTAACAAGATATTTTTAGAAAGCCAGATTTAGAGTATTCAGAAGATCACTTTTTTTGTTATTAATATAAATTGAACTGATACAGCAGTATCTAGTGGAATTTTATTCACAAGCATAAATTATAAATATTTCCTTATTTTATCAAGAGGTGTATGAAAGAGAACATTTCCCTACCTCAGTCAAAGATGCTTGCTTCTGACTGACTGGAACAATTTTACTTGCATCCTAGTAAACTCTTGAACAGTAATCCTGTTATGTGTCTACAGCAGTTTCATGGGGGTGGGACTTCTATGTAATAACAAATTCACCAGGGAATCTTCCTCTTCAAAGAACGTTGTTGCAGACAAGGAAATCACTCTACATTTACTGTCATGGGCTCTTGGATGATTAAGTTAAGATGCAGGGACTAAGTACATGTACATACAAAAAGTGATGCACATTCAAATATTTCTTATAAGTTAAACCTTTGACAAATAGAGTGGAACTACAGCATGCTTTACAGGGAAAGTATATGCACTTTATATATATGCATACATGTGCACATTTATCAAAAAGAAGAGTCACAAAAGATATTTAAAAATCCTTATCTAGTCTGTATGGGTGTGGAAAGACAGTGAGGCTGGTTTTATTCATAATTCTAATGATCAAATTTGAGAAGCAGAAACTTGAAGCCAATGATGAACAATCCTTACAAAAAAAAAATATATCTGTATTTAAATATTTCTTAATCCTAAATTATAAACTTCATAAAAAGCAGATACACATCTTCCCCACTGACAAATCAGTAATTTCCTCTGTACAGTGGCAGCACAGATCTAATAGAGAAGCTCTATAATATGTTAACCCAATAACATCAAAAATAGCTTCCTACAAGCTCTCTGTCAGAAATGTGATGTTTATAGTAATTATTAAAATTTATGAGAAAAAAAACCTTGGAGAGTGTGCATCATCACTTAAAATAATAGACAACAAACATAAGAGCAAATTGATATATAGGCTGGAAAAGGAGACATAGCTGGTGAATTTAAGTCAGTGAATGTCACAGGGGGTGAAGAAGTGTCCCAGTACTCAACAAACCAATTCAGTGGAGCTATAAGAAGGATGGTCATACAATCCCATTACTGGATTGAGTGTATCAGTCCTTATTAAACCATCCAGCACCTTCCTGATCTCATTTACAGATAAAAAGCAAAACAAAGTAAAATTTTTATGCCTAGATATAAATAATATAAAACCAGCAAGTTAAAAAAGGACTTTGATATATTTTAGATATCCAAATTAAAAGCATCTCTCCCAAGCTTTACATTATGTCTAACTTAGTAAAACCTCTAAGGGAATAAACAAAATGAACTTCCCTACATACCTCCAGATTTGCTCTGTACATATTCACGGGTGTTCAGTTGATGGCAGGGTTGACAATTCTGCCAGCTAGTACTTCCAAAATTTGAAAGTAGGCCAGAAAACAGAGGCTCCTCTCCCTAAATCCTTCAAGTGACACAATTTGTCTGGCACTCTTACAGATTTCTTGTTAAGTTACCTCACAACAGGTACAATCAAACCTTTCTTCTTTATAAATTCCAGCATTCATCCAGAGCATGTAAGACAAACTCTGCTCCATTTCCTTCAAATGAAATTTACCATTCCCAGCTCATTGCAACTGCCCTAACCAGCAAGTCATGGAGTGGTCTGTGTGCTTACCACACCTTCTTCTGAAACTGTCCCAACAGGGATGTAACTTACAAGAATCTGAGCTACTCAAAAGACAAACCAAAAGAATAAACATATCCCAGAAAGTTCAAACATGAGCATACCTGAATAGCAGGTAACTGCCTTATCTAGAGCACAATTTTAAAAGAAATGAAAAACATTTACACATGCTTAACAAAAAGCTGAAAGTGAATGAAGAACATTATAACACTTTATGTCAAAAACATGAACAGTTATGTTCCCTATCTTTACAGCAGATAGTATAACAAGCTGTGAGTTTAAATTGAAGGAAAAAAGGGTTTTCCAATGACTATCATGTATCTACCAGTGAAGATGTAGACTCTGCAGTCTTCTAGCTTGTCTGGAAGGCTTTAAGGGAAGCTAAAAATCTATCATAAATCATCTAGGAAGAATTAATTTTACATTTGCTTTCTGATGTGATCTGTACGTGTATGCACAAGGTTTTCAGTACAAGTTCTGCATATTGAGCATGCAGAAGTAAAGAATATTGCTGTCAGAAATAGTTTTATGTAAAGCAGAATTACTCTCTAAGTTGTAAAAAAATTTTAAAATTTATTTTGATCAGAAATTATATATCATTTCTGATCAAAATAAAAGTATGCGTTGGCCTGCTAATAAGAAACCTAAAATCAATGTAACAATAATTTGACATTTCAATTAATTTTTTTTTTATATATGCCTGTTTGATTAATTCAAAAGCCTTTACTTTCACTTTAGTAAAACTTAAAAAAACCCCAGGCTATTTATCTAAATTAACCTTGTTTCTCTCCCAATTTGATATAGAAATAAGGAGCATTTAAGACTGTTTTCATATCTGTAAGAAAACCTATATGTCAGGTATACTAGACATCTCCAAGTGCTTTGGTTCTGATCTTTGTATGAAGTAATTTCACCCTGATAGATTTTAGAACTTAATTATTCAGACTAATTTTACTTAAGACCTTCTTTTATTGATCTACTACACAGCTGAAATGCCTTTTTACCTTCTGGTGTATGCATTACATGTATTAAATTACTGTCTAGCTAATTTTCATCTACTTTAAAGATTACTTTGTGGAAAAGTGACACCAGACAGCAAAGGTATTGACTTAATAAAATTACATTCAGCCCCCTTTGCTACTGGTTAGATACCCAAACTTGCAGTTACACTTTTGCTATTCGATAGCTGCTACTGGTCAGTAACAGATACATGTTCTCTATACAGCTGTTCTAATTACTTGTAATTCTGATGTTTTGCAATTGGAAAATGTCCTTTGATTAAGGAAATTAAATTTCATAAAATGCCATCTTTCTGTGAACACTGATTTGATTTACTGGTATTGTGTTGGAGAACAGTCACCACTGTTTAGCAGTACCTGCACGTCATCAAACCGATGAATGCTTCAGTGAAAGACAAAGCACTTCAGTTATTGGAAACTGCATCTCATCTACAAGCTATAAACATAGAGTTCAGCTGTAAGAAACAAATCTGAGCAGAATCATAGTTTAGTGGCATTTAACACAAATAAGATATACATCTGCTCACAATATTTTCTATTCTTTACCCCTTCCAATTAAAAGACCTCAATTTGCATCTCTAGAAAACATACAAGATCTCTGATTATTTTCTTACTTTTCCATGCTGAAGTACAGATCATGCAGACAACTCACATCCTACACAGAGCTCCCATGAATTCTGTATTTCAATGTAATATTGATGATGTGTGGTGTCTATCACTTTTTAAAAAGTTTTTGGTGTGGAGTCAGTTATTTTGATAAAACAGCAGAGCTCTCATTACCCCTCAAATATTAAAAAAATTAAAAATACCACCACTAGTATTTGTGTGGAGCCTGCTTCACATTTCCTTGTAACAATGGCTGTCAAGAGAGAACTGGGGACAGCTCTTTGCAGAGTCACCTTGGTGTACATAACTAAAGAAGCTGAAGAACTATACTGAAAGGTATTTTTTGAGAAAGTCTATTAAAAAAAACACCATAACATAAATAGCTAGAAATTGTATTTTCACTGCAGAAGTTTGCCTATGCTAACTAAGTCTGGAGAGGCTAGATTAACAATTTTACAGTAAATCCATAAACCAAATGATTTTTGGAAATTGTGTAATTTTAGGGAAGAAAATAATGAAAAAAAGTACAGATTGGATCTATACACTACAAGTAGACTAGAAAACAGTAAATATCCCCATGAATATTTGCTCATTTAAGACATTAAAGTCTTTTGAATATATATGCATTTTTTAAACCATAAAAAAAGCTACAGTGAGGAAAAATTCTATAAGCTGCTACAGAGAAGGTTAGCAAAATCTCATGCATTTTCCAGTTGACTTACACAACCAGCTTCTGTGTGAATATAAGCTAGTGCCAGCCTAAGGTTCTTTGTAATGTCAAGAAAAGGACCTTATTTTCTTTCAACAGTTTTTCTGGAGATGCATCACTCTACTAGTCTATTACTTAATACATTGACTAAACTGCTTTCTAAACTTTTACTATGCATACAATTTTTAAGCTTGAGTGTTACAGTGTTTATGTCAATAGAATCCTTAATGCAATCCTGTTGCTAGGATGTTTGTTTACAGCAGATGAACTAATTCTCATGTATTTTTTTCCAAGGATCCCGGTTTTTTTCTTGACTAAATAGCTACATCTAACCTCCTTGCCCTTTGTGTGGGCAGTGCTTCCTCTCTTTGGATCATATGCAGTACTTCAACAGCAGAAGCAGCTCTCGCCAGCACCAAGAGCATTTCTCTGATGTTCTGTTTATAGTGCAAGCAAAAGGAACTATATTTCTTCCCTTCTGAAAACTAGTCGACAAAATGGAAGCAACCCATTACGCTTTAAAGAGACTTCTTTCTACAAAGGAGTTTAGCCTCCTGTGCTATTACAGGAAATTCCAAACAGCTTTCCCAATGCTTAATTAGAAGGTGTTTTTTAAATGTAATAAATATGGTTTAGCATTTTTTAAAAATGAAAAGGACAGTTTTTCTTCTTTTAAGCATCAGTTGCTGTGGAAATTTTCCTTTCTTACAAAGAAAAGGCATGCTAGGTTTCACACTGTTAGATAAATAAGTGGAAAACTACTAAATCTTAAGTATCACTAAGAAATAATGAATTAGATAAAATATTGAAGAGTGAAATGTCTTCACTTTGGAACTCTGAATTTGGCTACTTATTTTGTTACTTATTTGTATAATGGTAACATTTAGTTATACTAGAGGTCTTTGATCATACAATTTAACACTTCAACACAGAACTACTTTGCTTATCATGGCACCGAGGAAAAAAAAAAATTAACTTAAAATGGTTCTAAAGCAAATTCCAGGAAAGCATCCTCACTACCCTATTCTACACAGTACATGCTGGTGAATAAGGTAGTGAAATACAGGTGAATTCTAAATCTGTTGTATTGACTTTTTTTTTTTTTTGAGGTCATTATTCATTAGGACATGAACCAGAATCCATTTGAAAACTTCTAGGTTCAGATAAGAAGAAATAGATTCTACATATTTAATTATTACATAATTATTGTACACAAACGCCAGTGTTATTAGAAAAAAAAATTGCTTCAGAATGTTTCACGTTTGGATGTTAAAACATTCAGCAGCAGAGACCCCAGTTCAAAAGATCTAGTTGGACATTATGAGAACCTAGGTGTTTCACTTTGACCCTTACCTGTACTGACCACCATAGCCATTAAGAATTTTTGCAGGCAAGAGACACTGAATGTAGTAAAAATGATGTCATAGCCAAATATTGAGGTTTGGGAGGTTGAAGCTGGAGTTAAGAAGCAATTTGTTCCTTCAAGAGGGTGATGAAACACTAGAGCAGATTACCAAAGGACAATGCACAGTCTCCATCCTTTAAATTCTCAAGACTCTGATGGACAGAAGGCTCAATTTCAAACACCATGTTCCATATTTTTAATTCTTTGGCTGACTGAACTTATACATAGTTTCATTCTTCATGAAGAAGGTGGGAGATGCTCCTAACTCAAATTGGTTTACAACATGTGTTTTAGATATTATCCCTGTCCCAATAGATCTGTAAAGTGACTTCTTCCTTTTGTGAAGGAAAAGCATAAATAAAAAAAAAAAAAAGCTCAGGCTATTGTTTTGCCAGTTTACATAAAAATAAAATCATAACAGCATGATACTGAGGAAGGCTTTATCACTGATTTGAACATATCCAAGTTTTTAGAAATTACGCTATGTTACAGAGTACTTGTTCTTAAACTCACAAAACCCTTACAAAACCCCCAAGCATTCTCCATCCACTAGCCCTCCCCCCCACCTTCCTGAAACAAACCAACTCAACCTAAACCAAATCAAAGCCACAAACAAGCCTCCCAACAAAACAACTCTATAAAAATCTCATTAAATAAATTAAAACCCATGGCCACATAGCAGAAGTAAGAAAGGACTAAAGATTTGCTCTCATGCTTCAAAAACACTGAAAAGTGTTCTTCATAACTCTTGATACTGCAGCAGTTACTACTTTTCTCATGAATAACTGAGCTGAATATAAATACTTTCACTTCGATATTCATAGACTGATAAAATACTGTAACATTCCCCAAGTTTCCTGTTTCCCATGACTTCCATCTCAAACCTTTTTTAGTGACCTTTGAAAAGGGATTTTTTTTTTCTCCTAGTTTCTGTGGAAATGAATGTAGCCAAAACAAAAATACCAATATTTAAGGACTATTTTGTTGGTTTTTTTCCCCCCTTTTTCTTCCCATGCTTATTTGGGAATTTTATTCTTACATTCATATTCTGATGCATTCTTAAAATATCTTAAAAGTGTTCATTTCACAGTTACTCTGAGAGCTGTGGGAGCCAAATGAATTAAGCTAT
>JAOEGS010015811.1:33768-61245 GCA_025447755.1 Corythornis vintsioides | reverse complement strand
ATAAATATAATTTACAAGACTTCGAAGACTTTGCCCAAGATCCAGAAATCAGTGCCTATATTTCCATTAATCAGAAACAAAATGTTTAAGTAGAAGTCAGTAAAATTGTGTCCTCTCACAAAATTGATGACTGTCTAGTATGATCTGACAGCACTGGCCTTTGGATATCAACCTCAGTCACCTGGTACTTTCCATAACAGCTCTAACAAAGATCTTTCATGACACAAATAAAAACTTCTTTGTTTCTAAAATTCAAAGAAAGCTTACAATTCCTCCTCTGTTTTCAAGAGGAGGCAACATAATGTGTGATATCAGAAGAACACTTAAAAACAAATAAAACATCCACAAAACCTCATGCAGAATCAAAATTACTTTTATGTTCTAATTTTCCTTCTAATATTTTACCTGCAGCAGCATTGTCTGCTCTGCCTCGGCCATGTACTTGAATGCAGTGCCAAAGCATGTCAGAACACCCCTCCAGTCCATCCAGTGCCAACTTCTGCACTCTCAACCCAGTGACTTGTACAACCCATCACCAATACACTCAGCAGCAAATGTGGTTTTTTTCAGAACAAAAGACAAAATGGTATCCTAAAAGACTGACTCTAAAGTAAGGGTAAAGACCAAAACATTATTTGAAAGACAGATTCTCTTGCTATGCACAGGCTATAGCTAAATGCACAGAGAGTGGAAATAAGTCTTGCAGGAATATGTAAAACCAAGCCACATAAATGCAGCTTAAATACAGTAAGAGTCAGCAGCAGTGCTGCCGACCTCAAATAGTCACAGGTCAGAAATGAAGAAGATCAGGAGATGTTAAAGCTCACTGAATGCAAAGGTTCATTTGATTTCTTGACAAAGTTTGCATTTGAAATTCATTCTGAGAAGCTTTTTTCTAGCCCTATGAAACCTAGAAACTTTTAGCAATAGCTGAGCTTCTCATATGGCTCCAGGAGCCAGTAAGTTTGTAGAGAACATCAAGCACAGAGAGCTTGAGTGGGCAAACTCACCAATTCTGCCAGGCAAACCTAAAGAGTAGGGGAAGCCGTGACACTGTGGCTGGCAGCACCCCACAGGCTGGCGAGAAACGGCCCCGGGGGGACCATGCGCCAGCCCTGGGCCGGCTGCACACGCACAGGGCAACCCGTGCTCTGCACACCTGGCCCCAGGGTAACGCTCCTCCTTCTGGGTCAGAAAAGCTGGCCAAGTTTCTTATAGATAAATATAGGTCTTCTGCTTGAAAGGAGGGCATTTCTGAATAAACATGCCCCATTTACAACTTCACCTGGGGTGAATTGTGTGTTGGTTTCCTTACCAACATGGCTGGCATCACAAGAGGAAAGAAACACACCTTTAACTTGTACAATAAATTCTGCAGAGCAGCCAGAACATTAGGATTAGCAGCCTTGGTCTCTCTGGCTTTCATTTAAAAACAAATAATGCTATTTTGCTTTTAATTAACTTCAGTCTATGTATTTCTTTTGAAGAAGTTTCAGGAACCAGTGCTGTTTATTACAGTTCCTTTCCTGAATAGAGCCAAGAAGCAACAGAAACTTGCTTGAGAAAGCTAGCCAGGTGAGCCACCAGCATTTTTTTAAATCACTGGCACAAACTTTTTTCTACACTGATGTAACATCTTTGATTTCACAAGGGTCACAGTGCTGCAATGAAAGAAATTTTCCCCAGTTACAAAATCACAGCATCTATTATTGTCCTGTAGTATTGTACTGGAACACTTTAAAACAGCAACCTGTATTTCATTGAGAGAGAGAAATGTCAGTGGAGATGCCAGTGTTACTCCCTTTCTTGTCAAAAAAAGGCTTTAGTGATCTCTCAGCACAGCTGTTCTCACGTAGCACAGAAGCGAGCATCCTGGAAAGTTGTGAAAATGGAAAGGTAACGTGCTTGTGTGATTTGGAAAATGCACCTCAGTGCCTGTGGACCTCCCCTCAATATAAATTTTATTGTGGTATCTTATCTTAATGACTTTACTAACAATGTAATGAAAAATAAGGTAAAAATGAAAGGCATAGGCTCTTTCTGAGGATTATGGGCATACAGTCAGTACCTGCCTTGTCGGTAACTGAACAGAGGTGACTCTTAGATGGAAACAGGCAAAAGGACCCAAGTGTTGGCACTGGCTGAGAACAGAATAGCCAGCATGCCAGGTCAAGACTTGCCTCTTATTCCCAGGGTTGCCACTAGAAGAAACTTCTCCCCCTGAGTCATCCAGGCAGGGCACAAGGTCTTCGGAGAGGCTGTGAAGTCCCCATCTGTGGAGGGTTCCATAGCCACACTAGAACAAGGCTGAGACTGTCCCGTTCTATTTCAAAAGACTCAGGCTCTCCTGAGGTCCCTTCCAATCCAAATTATACTCTGATTCTATACTGTAACAGTAATTAGCCTAACTGAAAACTAACCATTTGTTTTACTATGTTTCACATGATAAAGTGTAAATAAATAAACCCAAACATAAGCAAGTACAGAGTTAAAAATCAAAGCTGACCTATTAAAACCCTTTTGCCGTTCAAGGGACCTCTTTTTAGGCAGCACCTGCTTGGAGAAGTGATTCTGTCTCCACTCCCTCCCAGGTGCCCCCTCCCTCTACCACACACGATATCCTGCAGGTTGCTGCCCTTCTCATGGTTTCAGTGCTCCAGCTCAGCTCACAGTCCCCCACGCCCATGTCAGGATACAGCATCCAGCGATGAAATCTGCTGTCAACGAACGCCACGGCGAAAGGCCAGGCAGAAGGGAGGCAGGGTTTCACCCCTGCTATGGGTAGGAAGCCTTCATGATCAGCCTGGAATGAATTAGGAGCTGCGGTCTGGAGTGGAGCTTCTATCAGTGCAGTTCCTGGGTAACAGCCCTTAACTTTCAGCCTCTACCATGAGCAACATGTACTTTGTTGAGAGTCTTCCACCTTACAGTCAGGTGGAAGCTCCCTGCAGCCTCCTGTGGCAATGCCCTGGCACAAAAGAGCTGAGCATGACCGTCAGTCTTTCCCCCTGACAGATCTGGAATGTCACCAGCAGGTCTCTCAGCAGCTCCCAGCAGCAGAAAGGCAATGGATAAACAGATACAGATAAAGAATAAAATAAGGAGGGGTTTCTACTTTTGGAGCCAGTGTAAATGGCTCATTGGCCAGTACCTTTATGTAAAAACTGACATCCTTTTAAGATGGAAATTACACAGACAGTGTGACCACGAGCATCAACATGTTCCTATCGTATTGAAAATAAGCTTTGCTCCCCATTAAGCATTTGTTCAAAGTATGTGTCCTTTTAAAGAACTGGACCACAACATGGAATATATCTTCCTTGGCATTTTTAGTACACAGGAGCTTAAATTTAGGTTACAGAGGAACCAGCCTGACCTTTTCCCAGCACTTTAAACCCTAGACAATTTCCAGGGCACTTGAGGCTGCTCAGTGCTTTTGAAAATTGGACCACTTTTTGAAATTTTAGGAACCTAACTTCCAGGTTCCAGTCCTGACAACCCCAGAGTAGTAAGTTTCAGAAAACAGTATCTTTCCTTAATTAAATACAGACAATTATAGTCAAATCCTGCTAGAGTCAGACACATAGTCAAAAGTTTGAAATGCTTTCTGTCAGTTAATACTTGAACACACTGTATAGGCATGAAGCTCCAGCTATCAGAAAGAGTTTTAAAAAACAGAGATCATCTGTTTTTCCATCTCTCCAAATGGAATTCTGAAATGTCATCAGTTTAAGGTTTCAGATGAGAAGATATTTTTATCCATTTAAGAAAAAAAAATCCATTTCCCATGCATTAGATTTATGCGAAACTCTAATGTTAGAGGATGTGTCCATTCTGCTCACTGATATAAACTGCACCCTGACAATCCCAGCGATGGGACTCGAAGTGGGTTGAGCACCACAGCATCTCATCAGACGATCTGGCTCCTCAGTGCTATTCCTGCAGATAAGATATAATTCATGCTCCCCTCAGGCACCAAAGGCAATGTACCAGTGCAATAATCTTCTGAGTATCCCAACATTTACAAATAATTGTAAAGACCTGCTAATACGGTTTAGTTCAGCAACTCTTCACAGTGCTGAGTGCTGACAGAAATGTCAACTAAGAGGGTATTAAACAGCCTTAAGGATGTCTTGAAGGCTTGTGAATCAGTTTTTCTAAAGAACAAGTTACTGAGAAACATGTTGAACACTTCATAATTGTGGCCTCTCCAGACCCATGTTTTGTTCATAGACCATCCAAAAGCCAACGTTTTGGGTTTTTGTGAAGCTCCCTAACAAACAGCATGTGAAGTACAATGCTGAAGTTACAGAGCAGTTATAGCTGCGTTGTTTGTTCATTCATGTTCAAATTTTGTTTCTAAACTGTTATTTAGGTTTCATAATGGAAGTGTCAGTGAAACTGGTGTTTACAAGCAAAGTGACTTTTAAATTTCCTCAACTACCTGTTCATGCCTTCTGAGCATTTACAAATACAACCCAAACTAAATAGCCCATCTGAACTAAGGTATCAGTAACAAATCAGTATGTTACACTTCTGTGGTATTTACCCCTGTTTTTCCCATCCTCCATAAATATTTTCCCTTGTAGCTCCAACATTTTGAACTAACACTTATGAGACAAAACAAGTCAAGGCACAGGTATATTTTAAATGTACTTAATCACATGGGTAGAGAAAGAACCAGGTGAAATTTCATTAGCCTTAATACAAATGGACTTTCTGCTACAGTGGGAGAGCAGTGGTTCTTCAGCTCTAAGCTGCACAGCCTCACAGGTGTCTGGTCCTAACTGCTGGCTCTGAGTTGTGGCATGTGAAGCAGGTGGCAGTCACCATTAATACATTTTTTTTTAAAGCTTAAAGGGCTTTAAGTGTCCTATAGCAAAAATTAAGGGGGTTGACAGAAGTACTTATAATGGCAGTTATTATAGGGAAGGCTGTTTTCACTAATGGAACAGCAAATTACTCTGAAGCCAGAAGTTCTGAGGTTTGCAGCCAGAAAAAAACCCAAACAAAACAAAACCAACAGAAATCCAGATGTACTGACTCAGATGCACCCTGTATTAACAGCACTGCAACTAATGATGTGATCAAGGGGATGTATGTTTTGGTGTCAGCTAAGACAACATTTTGTCCCATCTCCCTCATGTCAGAGACAGGGGGTGCTGTGCCTCCTGATGCCTCCAGCAGAACTCTGGATCTCCACCTCTGTCACCATGCTAAGCTGCAGAGCAGGAAGTAGTTGTTGGTACCAGTTCTGGCCAGTGAACTGCTCAGGAAGGCATTCCAGAGCTGCTGCCCACGGTCACTGGAAGGCCTGGAAGTCCCTGCCAGCCTTTAAAAGGTATTCAAGATCACACTTCAAATTCTCTGTTGAGTTGTGAGCACCTGTGGAAATGCTCCCAAGACATCTCAGCAGAGAAGCAATGCAATTTTTGCACTATGAAAGCAAATGTAAAGTTCCCATGTATTCTACTTTTGAAGATGGATAGGAGTTAATAATGTAAATAATTATTCCATTATTAACTCTCTGCTTTGCTACCTCAACTGTCCCATCCATTAAATGGTGTTACCATTCCATCCTTCACATGAGCATCTTTAAAGTAAATGTGTAAAAACTGTTAAACACTCAAATCACTGTAAGTAGATATTTATATATCAGCAAGAGATGGCAAGCTCATATACTACTTAAAATAAACCAGAAAAAGAGCCATGGCTTTCAGTGGTTTGGGTTTTTTTTCTAATTATGACTGAGATTATATTTGTCTTCCATAAAAGTGCCACTTTCTATCCTTGCATTAAGTTTATCAGACTTTTTCATATAGTACGTATTTCTGAGAAAAATGCATGCCTACAACAACAAATATGAGTCAACTAAGAGACAGTCACCCATATTTTATTCTTCTGGAAGTGGAAAATCCAAGTACATAAATCAAAGTGACCCTAAAGCAGTGACCAGCATGCCCTGAGCAGATCAACAGTGGTTTCACTGACCTCCAGACTCATACAGGGTCATATTTTCACACAGATGAACTGGTCTTGAACTGCTTTGCCATTGCAGTGTGCACAAAGAGACCCCAGCTGAAACGTGTCTCTGCTTTCTGTTAGGGTAACCTGGATTGCTTCCCAAAACACACACACACACACACAAAAAAAAAAGAATCAAACCCACATTCCATGTTAGAAGTGTTTCTCTGTCCTGCCATTTTTCTGGATCCCTTCTTCTAATCTTGATTTTCATAAATACTTTTGCACAAATGTATAGTTGATATTCATATTAAAAAAAAAAAAAAATCAAAACAAGGGAAAAAACCACCTGAATGACCAAACATAAAAAGCACAAACAAACTATTCAGCAAGTGCCCAAACTCTGGGCAGCTCATTTGCAAGCTTTAGGTTTCTCTTCTAACAGACATAGGCCTATCTTAGACTTAATGTTACAGCAGTATTTCACAAACGTTAATGGGATAAACCTTGCACTTCTGCTTGGTGGGAGGGAGCACTGAGGCACTGACTATAAACACAAGGCTCAGCCCTCTGCTGAAGGACACCACAAAGCTTACGGGCAATGTACTAGTGCCACACTGAGCTGGTGGGAATCCCTGTTTGTCTCCCAGCATCAGATGGCACCCAAGGCTCTAGCTGGCTCTCTGCACAGAGATTACTTTTGTCAAAACCAGTGTCCCATGGCCACACAGAACATCTGCTGAATGCAAACCAGCTACCTCCCAGTTTAATGTCTTAACCACAGGCTCAGCCCCATCATTATCCTGTACCATCTCCATACGCGCCTTGGGAGCGCGCCCAGGGCGAGCTGGAGAAGCAGCAAGGGAAGGCAGGACCAGAGAGAAATGGGCTAGGCCACCTCCTGGACAGGTGGGCTCTAGAAAACCTAAAGGTTTTCCATGGATTTTATAAAATAATTATGGCAACTCTGGGGGTGACTTGTGGCAGAACAAAGAGAGGCAACATTTGTCTCTTCCACAAGCCCACATTTTGTTTCTCATTTCAGTGCCACCATTCATATTAATGACAAATGCACAGTGTCTTTGTTGCCTTCTTTTTTGCACTGGAAGTGATTTCTCTCTGTCAAAATCAATCATCATATCAGTTTTAATCAGATAAAGGCTTCTACTATCTAAATTGCCCTTCCCACAGTGCCTAAGACAAGCATCAGTACTCCATCACAAAATAAATGTGTTGATATTTGATAGCTCATTTGAACACGATGGTATTTACATCTTAGTTGGTTAGATTTTCATTTAACACAAGTTATGGGTTCACATTGAAAATAAAAACAATACTTCTCTGTTCCTCTTGCTATTCATGTCTACTTTTGTTTCAGCCTAAAATAACACATTGCTGGAGGGTATTTTCTTAACACTGCCAAGCCTGAATGCAAGCCCTGTGGAAAATGTTTGTGTTGGGCTTGCCATGGTCCAGGCTAATAACAACGTGATGATGTATAGGTGAATTCCTGCTCCTCAAGTCCTCTGTGACATACGGATTAGGCCTGCCCTTATCTTCTAAGACATCTGGATGAGTGTCTGGGTTTTAATTTCACAATGAAATCACTGGGGACTAGAGTTATGTTATGTGCTTATGAACAAAGTGGAATATCCCTGGTAAGGGCAAGAGTGGATTACCTTAGATAACTCTACTTAAACCAGGGAACATTTGAGAATGTTGAAGAAAGGAAAGAGGTTCCACCAATAAAAACAAACACAGGCTTAAATTTGTGTTCTGTGTACTAAACATTTTAAAGCTCCTGAAGGTTGAAATACGGCCACATGTAAATGGACTGATAAAGCTCAGGCAACTCTTGAAAGACCAGATCAGGCTTCCCAGAACAACTACCAGCACTAAATCCTAATGGCATGCATAAATCATTTGGAGACAGATTTATTCAGAAGATGCCACTTTAAAGTCAAAATACTCTGCTTTAATCATCAGAAATAGTATGTGCATGCTAACATTTGCAGAAAATGCTCTAGGGCAACATGAAATTAGTATCCTAAAATTCCTAAATACATGCTTTTCCTAAAATGAAGATTTTTATCTATTTATGCCCATAAAACTGTCAAAAAAAAAAAAAAAAAAAGACCTATGAGAGCATAAAAGGGTCAGTCCTGCCTACTACAGCACAGCCATGGACAACATTAAAACATCAAAGTTCATATGATGTTCACGGTTGGACTTGGAGTGTCACAGAGCTGAATAACCAGCTTGCCAGCCCTAAATCCCGTGATCCAGGATTACTGCAGCTTCTCAGCTTCGCTGTAGCCCTGTGACTCTGCTCCCTTTTTGCAGCCTTTGTAGGCATCTCCTTCAGGCTCTCAGGCCCTACTCAGGCTCTAATCCCAAGGCCCGAGCCTCCCTTGCCTACTTGTGGCCATGGTAATGTAAATTTGGGCCTGGCAAGACAGCCCAAGGCTGGGTCACCTGGAGATGGGCTCTTCCACTGCCCTTATTTAGCAATCAATGGACAGGAGGAAAGGGGGGGACTGAAAGGCTGCAGGATCCCAGCTTCTATTCCAGTGGCTGCAGTGTTCCCCGTCTGCTCATGCATTTAAGTTGCAGAGGTGCTGAACACTCACAATGTGGGGAAAAAAATGGAGACACAAATGAAGGCATTGAGAGTAAAACCACAAAAATTCTATTTTGTTTAGCATATTAACTACAGGCCTTCTAATCTGTTTATTAAGTTAAAAGCAACCCAGTCACGTGAAAGTTTTTAGTAAACCACGGTAGATTAATATATACTTAGGAAGGTTTCTGTTAATACACTATTTTAGTTAATAAATGTGCAACCAGCTATTCCATTTTAAATAAGTAACAATATAACCTGCAGAAGTTGTTGGGGTTTTTTCCCCTTAAATATTTATAGGCAATACAGTAGGTTTCACTGAAAACCATGGAAAAAAACTTCTGTTAACTTCAGCGGAGTCAGGATTTCACCCAATAATTTTTTATTTTTTAATCACCACAATCAAATAAAAATTTCCTTCCTCTTTACTTATATACTCTATTCACAGTTTCTCTGACTCAATAGGAAAACACTTTTTAAATTGTCTGTGCTGTTCCCATATAGACAAGTTGTTCTATTTAGGCTAATCCAGTCATGAAAAGAGCTAAATGAGGTGTCGAGCTTTCTTTTTGATCCCTGGTTTAACAAGAGTTTTAATCAGTAATAGATCTTACAAGTGACGCTTTGCAAGTAACGCAAGAAAAGTATATCAGTTTCTTTTCTGAGCACTTCACCTGCCTGTTTTACTTAATAAGAAATCAAAACACAGGTCCCATGTCTATTGTTCATATGCTAGATAAAAAGGGGGAAGGTCCGTGCAACTGAACCTTCTCTGCTGTTGTGTGACTGCACAACGGGCTGCACTGTTTCCAGGGGAGAATGCTAACCTTGCCCTTAGCAGTGCACAGGGCATCGGTGTGTGCCTTTCTTAGGCGTTATTCACAGCTGGTTCTTAACAAAGTGAAACGTCCAATATCCCACCAAAGAGCCTCAGGGAAACCTTCTGAGCATGGATGTCCTGCATGGCTGGAAAGCTGGTGGGGTCTTTTAGTATATGAAATTATACATTACTATGATACACTTGAAAAACACTAGAGAGACTGCTGACATTTATTTTTCTTTCCAATTTTCATGGAGTTCCTACAGCACTGGGTATGGCAGCCGCCAGCCACCGAGGGTTGTAGTCAGTCTCACTGAAGCTGTTGCCTCCACCAGGTGCCTGCTGCACTCCTCCAGCAGCAGCTACACCTCTGTACTGCAGGGCGGAAGGGAATGGTCTCAGTATCTTTAGCTTAAACCACTGGTAAAATGCTGGAGTTGTCTTTCCAGTTGTGCCGTAAGGGCAAACAGCTGGGTGGCAGCTGCACTGTGAATCGTGCATTTATCACCGGGAGCTGTTGCCAAATGGAAACTGAGTCAGAGCCCTAAAATCAGATCAGAGGTTTTAGTGTGTGGATAGGAGCCAGGTCACGTGCCTAAAGAGTCTGGGCTTAACCTCACACCTTCTAGAAGACAGTAGGCTAGTGAGAAGGAGTTTCCTCATCTTTGACAAGCTAACATGTACGCCTGGGGATGGAGGCAAAGCTCCAGGTTACCAGAAGCAGGCAAGCTTCTGAGACCACGCTTGGAATTGGAATGCTGATTTGTGTCTCCCATCTCCACCAGCTGTGGGTAGGCTGAGCAAATTCGCTTTCAGGGTTCAAATGAAGGCAGCAGCATTGAGAAGAGCAGTGGTACCCCACCCAGTGAGCAGTCAGTTGCAGCTTTCCCTCAAAGGGTGTGTGGGCCCAGCTCAGCCACACAGCTCTCCTGCTGCTCTGCAGTCACCAGGCACGTTTGGTCTTGCCAACGCATGTACATACACCTCGAAGGGCCAATCTTGCAATCGTTTACTCAGGCACATGGGTTGCACATAAGTAATGAGCTGCTAGCACCACAGCATGTTAGACAATATGCTGACAATGTCATAACATTATTTCATCCTTCTTAAAAGATAAGACCCAGCCTGTTCTAACCTGCTCAGGTCATTATCTTGTTACCACAAGATCCCCTGTCACTAACCAGTTTAGGGTATGTTAAGCTATAATTTGCACTAAAATGGATTATGTATTGTTTACAGTTTACCATTAAATGACAGTGAACAAAAACAGGCATCCAGGATGCCTCTTTCAAAGTCTTACAGAAGAGTTTAAATGTACACAGAAACAAAAGTCTTGATGCAATAGCATTAGAAGTAGGCTGGAGCTGGCTTGGCTAATTTTCACACTAACTTACTTAAAAGCAAGAAGGAAAACAGTGCAGATCTTTATACGGGCCATCAAAAAGCCTAGCTACAAGTGGTTCCAATTTGCTTTAGTAATTAAATCGAAAGGAGTTTAAGGGTTTTTCACCCAGGTCATTTACTACTTTGGAATTTTACTGCTTGCTTTGCAAAGAAAACAAACTGTAATGAGTCACTAGTGAGTATAAAGAGTGGATGAACACTGCTAAACAAACCAAACAGTGAGCTCAAGTGGATATAGAAAACACAAGTCAGAATTCTAAATATGGATCTGAGAATAGTGTAAAAGGATTAGACGTCTTTGTCACATGAAGAGCAAGCCCGCATGCCAGCATGCCTTTCCAGTGCAAGCAGCCACTGATCAAAGTAACATCTACCAGTTTGTAAATATGCTAATCTTCATGTTTACACAAAAGTGTCAGCACTCGCTTTACATCACAAAGAGCCTCATACAGTTGAAGATTAATTACTTCCAACACTGAGATAGTGTGCAAATACCGGTTTCACCAGAACCCTACCTTTTGCTGTATTTGCACAGCTCAGCAGAGGTGTATGTTGCTAAGACAGATAATTCAGAGCCACTTAAAAAGTGTCAAATATCTCCAGCTTTATACAGATAGATAGGCATTTGGTAGGTATTTTTTGGTGCTTATGTGGAGCTCGGATTAGGCAGGTTTAGGCTCCTAATTTTAAGTGCCGGATGGAAAAATATTTTTGCTTTTTTTGTATGAATTTTAGCCTCTGAATAGCACTATCTCCCTAAACCCGATTTCTGCCTTCAGCTTTTACACTTAACATGTGATTACAAAACATGAAAAGCTAATTTTTCCACTCACTGCATTAATATAACTTTCCTGCATTACAATGGCTTAGAGCCACCTCACAGTCTGATGGGTTCTTGACAGCTTCCATGTCTGCTTACTGAATGCCCTGTTCTCACTCCTGTTTGAAAAAGGATAAAAACTATGCCAGGGACACAGAAGTATATTGTTTTCTAATAGTGAGTTTCAGGACCCTTAAACTGTTCTAAAAAGCACGGAGGATACTTACAATGCATGCTGAGACTAAGAGACCAGTACCTTGTTGCATTGTTGCAACAAGGAATGACAATACAAAGATGAATCCGAGGTAAGACTGGATTTCCAGGGTTCAAGTGTTTAAGTCATGGTTTGCAATATCTCTTTTAAAGATATTCTACATTTTCATTTCCATTACTCTGTACCCCCTGCAAAACCATGATGGCAGTTCTAACACTAAAGAGCTACCAACAATAATTAAAACAAAAAAGATTGCTTTCAAGTGGGAATGCTTAATTCTCCCCACCTCTCCCTCTTTGTTGATGCTCAGCACAATGATGGCCACAAGAACATCACCACTTGCCAATAAACACTATCACATTTGTTTCCTATTCTGAGCGGAGGGAAAAAAAAAAAAAGTGGGATGTTGGCAAATGCTAGCATTACATGACTGCCAGAGTAAACAGCAGTGAATAGATGAGGATAATTTGGGGATATAAAGAAAGGAGAATCAAAGGCAATGTTTAGAAAGTGAGAAAGAAATGGCTTCCACGTGAAACACCAAACCAGAGTAAAAATTCTTCCATATTAAATCCTCAACAATTTGTTCCACACGAGTCCTTGCTGTCCAAGTCAGCCGGTCTTGCTTTTTTTTTCTCTCTGCTATACATGCAGCAAGATGGCATTGGCACCAGGAGGGGCTCTCAAGGCAAAGGGTCTAACTACAGCCAAGGCTGACAAGGCAGCAAGACTGCTTTGTCCCCAGAAGACAGCTCAGGGCCAGCAGATCCCTGCCCGGGCAGCAAGAAGACAGGGAGCAGAGACCGAGGCTGGGGTGGTTAAATCAACATGCTCCATCTCACGTTTGCATAGGGCAACACAATCATCAGATTAATTACTAATTACAGTAGATTGCTCCTAAGTAGGTTCACAGCAATAATACTAATAAAAGGACTAAAAGAAGCATTATTAGCATAGTTAATTATATGACCATTGGCGAGATTATTGACGGAGATATAAAATGTTGTTGAACAAGAAAGATACGTTTGACATTGCATAAGAGAAGCTTCATTATTGCTTCATATCTTTTTGGATTTTTCTAATCATCTCATCTGTGTTCCAAAAGTGCAAAAAACCAGTAATTATCTCCGTGTGATCTTTGACTAACAATTGTTTGTGAATCTAATGGAACAAGAGTGTTTCTAAAATGTAAGTGAACCCAGTAATCTTTATCAACATAAAACCTTCAGCCACACCGGACTGGGCTATGGGAATCTGTTGTGTCATGAAAGCAGACAATAGTAATTTATTGGTTTAGTCATAATCCTCTCAGTAGTCCAGATTGCTGTTGCAAATTTGTTAAAAATCTGCTACCATTCACTGAGCAACAGTACAACACCTGAAGCAATAACATGGGTGGGGAATGTAAAGGAGCACTTGGATATTCATGCGTAGCATGAGTTAGACGTAGCCATAGAAAAGAAGCTGAGAACAATGTTGCACAAACCAGAGGGAGATTCCTGTTCTCCCACAGCATATATGCAATTTAATCTCCAAACAGAGATTCAGATTAGCTTTTCAAATGCTTCAAAAATATGAAACAAAAATATTCACTCAGCAGTTATTTCTCATCCTTTACAGAGTGGCCACATGATCCTGTGGAGGACCTACTCCAAGAAGACACCACCTCCACAAAACCACACTCAAATATTTCTGTTAATACACACCATTTTCTCTTTACTTCTTCTTTATTTTGTGCACTTGGCAGTATATGGTTCGCTGTTCAGTCGGCCACCTGGCTCACCGTTTAACATGACAACTTCAAGAATATTAATATTTTTAAACATCTAGTTTGGCAAAGGAACTGAGGAGCAGCTGCTGTATGTATGACTACCTCTAATTCATGTTTTGAAAGAGGCTGGACTTGCCCCCCTTTAAAATATCCTAGAAGACAAATCCCTGTTGGAGTTTAACTTTGGCGACAGATACAATTACAGACTCTCACTGAATGGAAGAGAGAATTGGGAACAAGTGCTACAAATCTGTTTTCAGAGCAGCACTCAGCAAACAAACAATCCTCCCAAGCCATTCAAGGAAACACAGCACAGTACTGACGGTTGTACTGGCACATTTCCCCCAACATTATGTTTTGGTTATGTTCCGATCACTTCATGCTAGTCATCACATTTTATGAACCTCGCCCATGAAAACTAACATGCAAACTGAAATTTAGGACTCCTGACCTTTAACGCAAAATGGCCATAGGTGTTCCCACAGCTGTTAAATAAACCTATGTTTATGGAGTCATAAATGTAGTGCAGGTGAAGTTTCCAGTGATGTAATAACAACTTCCATTGCTGCGGTTTGTCATTTATACAGCAGTGTACCATCACCAGTGAATATTGTTTTACAATAACAGCACAGGTTCCTTGGATTAAATCACTCTTTCTTCATTTATGAGTCATTTGACCTTTAACCTTCCAGAGGAAGATCAAACCACTTCTGAAGGCCCCACTCTTTTAACCCAGGAGCACAACAGTTGGTTAGATAACTAAGGAGGTTGGTATGTGCCCCCAGGGTTTCACAAACAACTGTCCTAGATCTTTTATAAGATAATCTTAACATAATCATGTAGCCACAAATTGTCGTGTAAATTCCCAATTAAAAACACCAAATAGGAGCTGTAAATCATGACACAACTGCCACCTTTTCAGGACTGAAATACAGTTTGAAAAGCAGTAGAGAAGCTCTTGTTTGTGCTTGTTCCAGCACTCAACAAGGCAACAGCAAAACAGTCAGTTTGATTTACAACTGAGCAACAAAGCAACAGGACAACAGAAACTGCTCAAAATTTAACCTAAGCAGCATTGGAGAACACAGAACTTACAAAACTGCTCCTTCTTCCATTCAGGACTCTGCTTGTAAAAATGAGCATTTGTGTTGGCACAGCTCCACCCCCTCTCCTTGTCCCAATTCACATTCAATTGTACCGCACTCCTGTTGGAAGGACTGGTGGCAATTTGGGGGGTGGGAGGAGATTTTGCTGAAAATGGCAGCTTAATTACAATACAAAATGTTAGACAAATAAATAGTCATTAAAGCATTTGATTCATGGCTGACTGGCCTCCTTCCACGAACTTTAGCAAAGTTTGGATCAGATCTAAAGACTTTACCCCCAGCCTGCGCACAGAGGGAAACACCCCAACGGCTGCAGCGCTCCGGCAGGGATCCAGCTCAGCCGCCGACTCACAGTGGGTGCAACGTGTTCATCAGGACGTGGATTCCCTGCCTAGCTCATGGCACCAGCAGTGCCTCAATCTGAGACATCTGCTCACCTTCTGCCATCATCAGAAGTCAAACTCCATTTCCCTGATGAAGATCGTGTTCTAGCCTAAATTAGTTCAGGCTCAGACTTTAGTACTACCCATCTTGTCTGCTTTCTCTTCACGTGCGCACTCAGTCGCAGGCGCACACGAACACACCCCCTCCCCATGACAGCCTTCCCCACTCCATCACCCAGAAGCATGATCAGAATGGGTTTTTATAGGTTGTGCATAAACAATCCTAACAATTAATTTTAAAACTTTTAAGTCATTCTGTAAATGTCTTACGCAGTTGCTGTCAACAAGCAGACAACAAATGCAGATCGAGTTTTTCTCCTCCTACTTCACACTTTCCATATTTCCCAACACTTGCCAGAATGTTGTGGTGACAGATGCAGACAATAGATGCTTTACTAAACACGTCCTTGATATCTGCATAATCTCCTTTAATATATATCATTAACTTGGGCCAGTCCCATGTTATTGCTTCCGCAACATTGCTAGCACATCATGATCTGAACAGAGCTATTTATTGCTCCAAGAATGCAACTCTCTTGTCCAACCAGTCAGGCCTCAACATTTTACTTATCCATTTTAGCTTCTGTTCCCTCCAGTACCTAATACAGAAAGGACTAAAATGAGAACTTGCAGCCACCACCTTGCAATATAACAACATTACTCCCAAACACTTTTCCACACTGCTGAAATCTCAGCATCTGCAAATCCAAAGTTTGCAAATGTATTGTTGTCATTGATTAAATCCCTTCTCTAATCTTATTTTTCAAGTGCAAAATATAGTAATTCGTGATTGTAAGGTGCACAGGATTTGAATCCTCTGAAGGAAACCTCAGACACCTCATGATAGAAGTGTCTTGGAATTGTAGAGGGGATGCCTTCCTCTATGGTAAGGAATTTTTTTATCTATCTGGTAATCGCACTTGGGATATGTAAGAAACAAACTGCATTATAAGAAACTTGGTGAAATCAGTAGTAAGAGGCATGTGCTGAAGGAACAGCATGTTGAGGTGATCGGCAAGGCCACATTGTCAGCTTGAGTATCCTAGACTGATGCTGAGCTCAGGGAATTGGAAATCTCACTCCTACCCCAGATTTACTGAGTCAGCACCTCACCTTTTCATTTTGTCTTTATGAGCTGTCAACTTACCAGAGGATGAGACCAACAGCCTCTCCTTTCTTCTCTGCCTTCCCACCATAGTCAGCAATAGAGATCCTGTGGGAACAATGGCAACACTTCACTCCACCTGGCACTGGTGCTACTATGGCTAAATGTACCAGTGTTCCCAATGGTTTTCCTGCATAAATACCTCCATACCGTTTCTGTAATCCTTCCTTTTGGATAAATACACTCAGATTAGGACCTTATCTATATACTTCTTAATAGTGGCCACTTCAGGAGTCACTACAGATCCATACTGTGTGCTCCCTTAGGGCTACGGGGACAGCTGCACAGATTATCTCACCTGCTTCATTTGTAAGGCACTTTTCAGATCCTAAAAATTTAATCCTCACACCATGCCAACAGACTGTTCTGCTTTAGGCCACTAGGAACAGCTAGAATCATGCCAACGAGAGTCAATGGTAGACACCTAAAATATGAGCATTGGTAATCTGAACTACAGAGATACTTACACAGGCTCCACAAGCCTTTCCCAAAATGCACAGAGATCACTCCAACCTCTGAGGACTGCTCTGGGGCCAATTTCTTTTTTCACTGTTCATAATTCCTGAGAAAGAGCCTACACGTTTTGCTCCTAGCACCTTAAATTTAAAAGGCCAGCAGGTTCACAGACTTACCTAACAGGCATGTGCAGGGCCCCTGGCATACATACAGGCAACAGCCTTTTACATTCCAGGTAAATGCATGTGCCCCTGTTTGGGATTTCCTACCCCCTGTATACTGCTGCCAAATTGAATGCATTACCCTTCACCCACCTTTGGTGGGCTTTAAGTCTGTATATCCTATATCACTGTAACAATCCATTCTAAGTATGATTAAAAAATCAGACTGAAGTCTGATTAAAAAATCCCTGGCAATCTCTCCTAAAATCATGACAGAAATTGCACAAATCTTAGACTGAGGCAGGCAGGAGCAATATTCTCTCTTGTTTCAAGCAAAGCTACCAGCAGATGTAATAGAAACAAAGCAACCAGGTTCAGCAGCCAACAAAAAAGGCCAGGAAGGAGATAAAGTGCTACTCACCTTCAGTTCCACCAGTATCTATATATTTTTTAAACCTTCAGCTGTTATTAATATTTCAGCACTGGTCTGGCAATATTCAGGCCCTGATTTACATTTATTATGGAGATGAACATTACTGAAAACAAGCACAGCAGGAGCATATTGCTCCTTAGCTTTTGTTTTTTGATAAGCCATTGCCATTGTGAAATCTATCCAACTGCTCATGAAACTCTGGCAAACTGAAACTAGATCCTTTTGCCCGAGCCCCATAACACAGAACCTTGTGCCAGATGACTGTGTTTCTTGCATGCGTAAAATTCGCTTCAATCAGTTGACAGAAGGTTTGGGGTTTTCCAAATGTTGTGAACCTGGTTGAGATTATTGAAATCCTCAACTATAGGAGTGTTGGGTTACTGTTCTTTTAAAGCATGCTTCCTCTGACAACAAAATGTAATTAAGGAGGCCATTGCTGTCATGTTACGGTCTCTTTTTAGAAGGTCTGGAAGAATGTAAAAAGGGCATAACAAAAGTTGCTTAACCTTCCTAGAAATAAACGTTCCTAACGTTCTTACAGCTTCTCTTTGGTCCATGTTGGTCACAATGATGAAACAATTTAAAGGAGAAAAGGTCACTGCAAAGCAGTGAACTTTATATGCTCTTCAGCTCAATAAAAGTTTCCCAAAGCATTTGCATGGGAAAGGCATGCCCAGCAACATGAGATAACAGGATGGATTTCAGATTCTCAGTAGGCTGTTTGGAGAAGAAAAGCTTTGGGTATCTCTGAATCGAACACCAAAAAAATTGAACACTTGCAAATTTTCCATCTTAGGTATTTTCAACAAATGGAATAAAAACGTATTTTCAACAAATGGAATAAAAACTAAGTTCATCCCTTCCACCCAATATTCAACACACATGCAGTAAAACAGAAAACCAGTTACCTCACTTCTAACACCATGTTGTACTGAGGGTAAGTTCAAAAACTGCCATGGTGAAAATTGTCTCTAATTTGTGTCAGCACCTACAGGCAAAAAAAAAAAAAAAAGATAAATTTTAATTAGGAAGATTATTTTAGGCTCTATCTTGAAAATTAAAATCATACCTATTTTTTTATCCTATGTATTTGCTAGTTTTGCTTATATGCAGCCAGAGTATTCCAGAATTTTTTTTTTAAATCATCTCCCAGTTGTTCAGAAAGCACCTCATAATAGAAAAATCACTTTTCCTCCTTGTTCTCATGCTGACAACATAAATACAGCTTCTTCATCTCATGCAAATGTCAAATCTCTTTTTTTTTCTATTAAAGCCAAAGATTTTGCAGAAAATCTGAAATAAATAGGAACTAAAATTTAAAAAAAAAAAAATATTTTAAAAGGAGTTAATTATCTTCCGAAAGCAATTCTTTTTTTCTCCCTAATTTTACAAAAATTGCACTGGGAGTGAGATGGAGTTTGGTTTTATTTCCCAGAGTATGTTTTCCTCAAAATCTCCACATAAATCCTTTTTTAAAGTTTACTCCGTTTTTCACCATTCTGAAGGGTTCACTTTTTTATGTATTCCTGGCCAGTGTCAAAAGAATATTTCTTTTCCAAGCACCGTATTTTACAAACATTTGTAAAGGATATTTGCATTAGATCTCACAAGCAGTCACTGCATCTAAAATTGCACTGATCCAGTCAAGAAACAAATATATTGTGTGACCAAACAAAATCACTCCAAACTTTTAAGTCCTGAATATTCAAAATCTCCATGAGCAAACTGTAACCAAGAAAAATCCATTATAATAATCTGAAAAATGAAAACTTGAGAAAGTTGTATCTGTTTGTGAACAATTCATGAGCACAGAATGAGGCGCAATTCATGGAATGAATTATTCTTTGTGAATTATTGGCCCAGTATTATCCTCATAACCAATGAGACACATGATTTACATTTCTTTTACAGGCGATAGTAGCTAATTGATGTCCTGGTGTGATATGGAATGAAGCACAGTCATATAAATAAATTGTTTCCTAAATTCTTCACAAAAACACATTAATATCTTAGACACCATGCAATTGTATGCAGTGAACACTGCTAAGACAGTAATCGTGTCATCAAGAGTTAATTTATTCTCAGCAAGTCCATGTAATGCAGATATTAATCTCCTGGAGCACACACAGTTGTTCAGGGTTAAAACATTCAGTTTCTGAAACATAAACAAGTCTCAGGTCTGCAGCTGCTCCCCAATAGCCAGACCGAGCTGCTGCTCGAGCAGCATTTGTCACTTAGCTGCCCGTTTAGAAGAACAAGTAAAGAAACTCAGAACACAAAGGGAGGGTGAGCTTCATATTTCCCAAGGTTCTTTGGCTACCTATAGGTTACATCTATGGAGTTAGGGGTGCATATGGATTCTCTAAAAGCGAGCAGCGCGACTCTTGGCAAGCAGCAGGGCTACAGCCAAGACTCAGAAGCAGCACCTCTTTGAGACATCAGCTGAAACGTAGACATGGCTTTAAAAAAGTCAAATCACTTCCTAAATCCATCTTGCTATGCATTACCTTAGTTTGCCACCGTGCAATTAAAAACTGAAAGAACCCTGACAGCAGAGCAGGTAGCGCAGAGCTCACTGTTGAGCCAGGCAGCCAGCGGGGCACATACAGGGGCACCACCCAAACCACACCAAAATGGCCCTTGCCCGCAGCGAGTACACGACACGAACAGACGCAGCCTCTGAACAAGTGGCCACCACAAACCCTGCACACCTCTAAGCCTCCAAACTCAGGGCAGGGTAACCCCACCTGCCCCATGTCTCAGGCAGCAGGGAACTGGGGAGGAGAAGCTCTGGGTCAGGCCCTTCCCTCTCCATGCTGCTGCCCCTGGGAAAGCTGAATGAGAAGACGTGATACACTTCCCTGAGGTGAGGTTTTCTTTCTTTTTCTCCAGTTGGCTGCCTTTAATATGGGCTCAGCACAACCGTGTTATGATATCTTCATCAACCATTTGAAAGCTCTGGGTCAGAAGCTCTGAGATTTGAAGGTAGAACGGTGCTAATCAGTTGAATGGCCCTTTTGACCATAGTCAATTTCTACTAATTAGGAAAAAGAATAATTAGCTAATGTTGGTGAAGAGCTTGGAAGATGAATAAGCTATAGGGAAAGCACTAGGCTCTATTATTGGGAAGAAAGTTTGATCCTTTTTTAAATTTGTATTTAAGTAGCTCACAGTGATTATAAAAGGACCACATGTAATGGGCTAACCAGCTAACCACCACAAGATTAATGCAATGTCTTTTGGGAAATTACAGTTTATATTATACAATTAAATATTACACAATCACTTTATTTTAAGGACTTCTCCTTGGAATTTTCTATTTAGTTCCGGTCAGTATGCTTTTGATATGTCATTTAATCCTTCCTTTTACCCAACTAATTTGTACAGGTAAATTATAATTACTATATAATAATGATGGCAATGGTTAGACAAGTAAGTGTGAGTCTACACCTGAGAAATAGCATATTATAAAACAGTCTTGTACAAATGACTCAAGCATGTTTCCATTCACTGGATGCTTTGTCCACTTTTAACTCTTCACAACAACATAGAAAACACCTTTACAAAGTGGATGTGATGGGCCACATCCAGAGCTGGAAGATCAGTTCTTTACTACAGTCTAAAGCAGTAGTAACCCCTCTTTGAAATGGCAAAGCAAAAGGATGAAGATTTCCATTTTTCTTGATAAATTCTGGGGGTATTTGGTATGAAAACTTACATTTGTAAAGTCTCTTTTCTTTGAAAAAAAGCATGGTGCACACTATCCAGGACTTGAAACATTGCTGGGGCGCCTGTTGAGAGTACTCTAGACAAAAATATTCCCTTTATTTCCAGCTCCTATAAAAATGGTCCATTGTTTCTGTTACCACTAGCACAGAGCCTGCTCCCATCCAGCTATGCTTCCAGATACTTTAGCTCCAGCAGCACGGCCAGAATTCCAGCGTGAGTAACACACTGTACTTCTCCTGCAGGAAGGACTGTACTATGGCTTACCAAACCAGCCACTCCTCAGAGACATCCCTATAGCACGAGGTAGATGTTTGCATTTATTAGTGTACGGTGCTTTTCTCCCCTCCCTTTTAAAACTGCCACTCAGAAATAATTTAGCCCCTGTTAGCTGGAATGATAAATGGAAGATACATTTGGCAACCTTCATACCTGGTTTCCTTCTTGGCCCTTCCTCTTGCTCATAAAACTCAAGATGAAATTACCATCCCACTGTCATTACTACTCCGCTGCCAAAATCCATCTGGATAGTTTATACATGGGGCAGAGAAAATAAAAGAGCAAAATAAGCTTTGGATTTCTATGTTGATTCTTACCCTGCAAAGCCCTCGGGTCTGTTAACATACCATTTTGTGCAGGAGTAAACTAAATGAGGTGTCATGATGTGAACAATCAAGGTTTTAAGCATCTTTTGGCATCTAAGTTCAAATAAAAATAAGAGGAATGTAGCTTCTTTCCGAGATGGATATATGCTGGATTGATCTACTCCGCTGTGTGGGCTTCACAAACATAAAAAGGGTCTCTGTCTTCTGCATGTGGCAATAAAAACTAATTATGTTCTCTGTAAGAAAATTGAATTATTCAGTGGACTTGGCTGTTGTGTGACCTACCATCCACCGGACTATTGCACTGGTCTTTTAAGATGCCTTCTTAAAGCGAGAAAAAGAATATATCTATCCATATGTGTATGAATATATGTGTGATATGTTTATATTAATAGCTTTTTGACTTTTTTCCTTTTTTTCTCAAAAAGGAACAAGCTGTAGCTAAATTCAGGAGCAAATCTTTTTCAGCCAAAATCTGCCCCAAGCTTTAAACAGATTATTATAACTTTTGAGACAGTTGACAGCCTGCCAGGCAAAGCCAGTCAAATCACAGGGGATCAACACGAAGAACCTGTTGTTCTCACAAACCTAAAGTTGAGTTTCAAGGAACTGCAGCCATGACAAATCATGAGTTTGTGGATGTCAGTACACCAGGGATGGGTCATTCTTATGTACTACTGATCCCTAGGGTAAGGGAAGTCCAGGGGGAAGGTACCTGAGTGACATTTTAGCTTTCATGTTGAAAGGGAGGACAGTGAACAGCTGTGTAGACGGAGCCCTGCATTTCCTTAGCCGTTCTCCTGTCCATCCTCCCAACACCTGGTGTGGGTTTGGGCAGAGAACTCATTCAAAGTGGCAGGACAGGAATACTGGAATGAAAAAACAGCATTAAAAAGCCACTTCTTTTCTCAAATAGCCAAGGTTTTATCTTTTCTTTTTTTTTTTCCCCAGATATTTATTCTTTGTTTCACTCTGTAGTAATAGCTAGAAAATTACATATATGTAGCTCTCTAACAAAAATAGCAAGGAAAGAGAGCACTACTCCAAACCAGTCTACTAGGAACAAGTCTTTCCTTAGAAGTAGGAAAAAAGGCAACAACAGAGATGAAGCATGTGAATTAACTAGCACCAGTGTTTCCACAACCACTGAAAGCAAAGGAAGAACCAAGAAAACACTGATATTTATATATCTGGGGTTTTCTATCAGATCTTGCAATGTGACAACAACACATGTCAGTATCAGCAGAGGTCCTGCTGGCAACACCTTGAAAACTGCATGGAGGTATAGAAAATAAACAGCACTAGCTGTGATTTCCGTGATAAAATGCGAATGTAAGGAAAGCCTCTTGGGATCCATAATCTGGAATTGTCACGGGATACAGATTGTCTGTCTTTCTGATAAAAGATGTCAGTTCCTTTTCTGGGTTTTAAACAGAAAGAAGCACTTGTGATTATTAGGCTGGCTGTATACCGTGCAGTCTGTTGACAGAATCACTACACACAGCAGATGTGTCTGCTTCACCCATCAACGTTCCTAAAGTTCTCTATCAAAACAACAGTGCGGCCCCACCTCAGCCACAGAAAACCCAAGTCCCTGACTCCAGAACTCCTAATTTCTCCTAGTACACATGGTGGAACTAAATTTCCTGGTATCTACAGAGATCAAAAGCTTTCACTGGGTTATCCCACATTAGGCATTCATCATTTAAAAAGCAGCTGATTAATTAAGCCGATGAAAGATCAGGTTGTGGTTGCTGTTCTGTAGAGCTGAAGCTCACGCTGTGAGGTGTGCAACGTTCCTCAGCTAGCACAGACACACGGCCTTAGCAGGACGTACTGCCAGGCTTTCAGAGGGAGCCCGAGCTGCAATATGCTGCTTTTAAAATTAATTAAGAAGAGATACATCCCATGCTGAGAATGATTATATTCAGATACCTTTAATACTCCAAAGAAGGAGTAGACTGAATTACTGAACTTTTTACAGCCAACATCAACTCTGCTGCAAACCCAGTGAATAGAGAAGTAAACCCTAAACAAAACAGGCTTGTTGCCTAATGTTACCTTTGAAGAATAGGACATTTTTCTAAGTGCCAGTAATAAAGCAGAGCCAACATGAGCTCTCTGAAAACAGGTCTCTGGGATGAATCAGCAGCAGCTCCCATTTTGCACACCACAGCCTTGCTGGTGAGATTCCCCTGGTTTGCACAATACCAGGATCTGCACTTCAGTGAATCCCTACTAAAGACCACTGGAGGAGCTCTGTTGTGTCGGGAGACATCAGTCCAAAGCTGAAATGGCTCTCCTCAGAGCACTGTGCTGGAAGCAAATGGATCTGTCATTGTGGGTGAATCTGACCAGCGATGCTCTCCTCACGGCAGCTATCAGGCAAAAACGAAGAGACAGCAAATATGTTCTTTTCTTGTCTGATGTTTGCCTAATGGAAATTGCACAGCTCTCAGCCACTTCACTCCCCAGATTTCCCAATGCCCTCAACACTGTACAAACTAGGTTGCTCTCCATTTTCTTATTCAAAACCAACCACATGTGCAAACAGTAGAATCTAGAGCATCACACTACCCTAGTGAGTCATCCATTTCTGCACTGACTTCAGGTGTACAACACTACCACAGGAACGTGACTGGCTTCCCTCCTGCACTAGTTGTAACCCAGACGAACTCTGCTCAGATCAGTGGTGCTGCACCTGGGTATCCAAGAGGAAGTGCTTTTCTCCCCCACCATCACAACCACAAGCCTGAAAGTGTAGATTTCTACATTAAATTCTTCCCAAACACCATTTCCACCCACACTGCTGCTTGTGACTCACATTTGCTTCAGTACCAAGTGTGGGAGAAAAGCCTCAGCCCTGCCTGTTCACCTTAACACTCCTGCAGTTGTTTCTGCTGCCCACAAGGCATCATCTACCAAGCCCCTGAGGCCCATATAGACCCCTTCCAGACTGTGACGTGACAACGTGATCATCCAAAAACTCTTCCTCATTCTTTTTATGACTTGAAAGGTCATCCAGAAAAATCAAAAATGCTTTGTAAGACCCACCTGTCTTCTACTGCAGGCCAACAGTAAGAGGACATAGGAATGAAAGAGGAAACTCGGAAGTGGAGACTCAGACACTGAATAATAAAATCCCTACAGTTTAAGTCCACTGTAGGGGCACAAGGAAGACTTAGAGCTTGTGAAGCTGCCAACGTTAATGTCACTGACAGTTTCAGCTTATTAGCCATGCAAATGCTCTTCGTGCAAATGAGAGCTACACATCGTTTGAAAAAAATATTCCTGCAACTATTAATCGATATTCATGATATTTCTTAACCTGTGTTCTCCTCTTTCCCCTACATCCCCACCTACTTCTGAACTTTTCTTTCACCCCTTCCCTGGAGCATACCAGCTAAATGCCCAGCATGTAATCTATGTTGATGAGCAAGTAATTTCATTAATTAATCCAGGAAGCTGGGTATTGCAATATTTTTTCTGGCAATTTCTTTCATTGGAAGCTTGGCTTTCAGATTCTTTTCTGCAAGTGTGCAATGTCACACAAGCTGACAAGTCAGCTTCATTGTACAGTGGATGCCTGTTGTCCAAAGCAAGCAGCTCCCAACAGCCAGACCCAAACCACTGAAATGAAAAGAAGTACACCTTCTCCATGGACTTCACTGGGCTCTGGATCAAATCAGTAAGCCTCACTGAACTCTGCAAAGTTATAAAACTCAGTTTTGCAGAATCAGAGTGAATGAATTACTGATGCCTGGCCCCCACTTTAATATTTGTCCTAGTCTGATAAAAACATCATGTCACATGGTTATTTTTTTCCTGTTTGTCTCTTTTCTGCTTTCTTGAAAATATGTTTTGATTATGCCAAAAGGGCAAATGGCCAGTTTAACTGACTTGAGCCTTTGATCCTCAGGAGTTACTTGCCTCTTCAGCAAAGTTCTCATTTCAAGTCCTTTCAGCACCTGATTTATTAACAGTCGGGTGGAGTTAGGCTGTTTTGCAATTCCTGTGAAGCTGATAATAAATCTGATGCTCGTATCACAGGTGGAGCTGATATTTCAGCTGGACTGCAAAAAAAAAGTTCATAAACTGAAACAAATGTTTTTATATTGATGCGTCCATCCTGGAGTCCAGAAAGTGACTCGTGTTGTCCACTCTGGTGGACATTTTGCCTTTCAGAGATTTCCTCTCTTATTACTCTACAGTTCAATCTTTTAAATGTCTTCCCTTCATACTATACTCATCAATTTTAATTTAATAAAAACAGGCGTCTAACAGGCATAAACAAAAAATGAGCAAAAAAGACCCTTAATTATTTTTTAAAACTTTTGCACATTTTGTTTAAACCAGATGTTTCCCCAACTTGTCCTTGCGATGAAAGGAAACCCAATATCCTCTCTGCTTTCCAGCACAGAGCTGCAGAAACAAGCAATGACAGAGGAAGAGCAAGAACCACCTTAACTAGGAGGTGATTATCATAGCTCAAAGAGAAAGAGTGAGCACACACTGATGGTGGGAGCTCCTGTAGTTGAACATTCTTATGACCTTTATTTCTCACAGTCTAAAATAATTCTGGAGACCACATCTGTGTGATTTGATACTCCAGCTGAAACAAAGTCAAATAAACTCCACCCACCTGTTAGGCAACATTCTGCACATCCAGTATTAATGTCACGTTCCTAATTATATTTCACTTCTTCTGTTACATTTTTGCCATGATCCTGTCCTCACTGAAAGCAGCTTTCACCTTAAACACAGTTTTTCTCTCTCAGTTCCCCATCTGCCCTCTACAACCACCATGCATTATGCGCAGCCAGGTAATAGTTCCAATTTTTATGGATAATCTTACTCCCAAATCATTTACAGTAAAATATTAATTATACAGTAAAATATTAATTATATGTTTTCTTTCAGGATGACTCACCCTTAACTCTCTTAAGCTATGCTTAGTTTCTAAAGCCATCACAGGTGTATGGTACAATCGAACAAGAGAGAGCCTTTACTGCCTGGAACAAAGCAAAAAAAATATTTCTTCTTCAGCAAATTGCCATATTGTCCTCAATCTGAAGGCAACATGAGGAAAAAGAGAAAAGTATATCATCAATAAATATTTAATTTCTTTATCCAGAAGGTGTCTTCTCTGGTCACTGCAAAAACCGGATCCTCCACAGATCCAGCTGCTCATTCACCAAACAATACAAACCTGCACTTAAAATTATGTAGCTGCTAAAAGGATATTATATATACACAAATATGGTATTTATTAGAAGAAGCCTCCCAATAGGTTGACAGTCCCATATTATGCATTGCAAGAAGGTGTTTTCCTTTTAGGCACTAGTGATTTCCTTCTCCAGTACCTCTCCTATTATTTTGTGAGCAAATACACCACAGATTCAGGAGCAAGAGGCACAACTGATGAGAATCATCACCTCAGAGTCCCTATTTTCAACTTTTACCACTCTTTTCTCCAGTCTGTTCTATACTATACTCAAGGGAACAAGAAAAAATAGCGGTATCAGCTATATTGGTTTTCTTTTTTGTATAAACAGTGCTGCATGGATGAGTTTTTAATGTGAAACACAAGCTTTGTTTGAAGGCACAAGATCATTTTCCAAGCATGATGTTTAAATGGCAAATAAAGCACTTGGGAAAAACAGTCCAAATTCGCTTCCTTAGACATAGCCTGCTGATCTGTTCCTGGGTGACTTGGTCTAGGTGATCCTGCTCGGGCAGGGGGGTTGGACTAGATGATCTTCTAGGTCC
>JAOEGS010015811.1:0-29897 GCA_025447755.1 Corythornis vintsioides | reverse complement strand
AAGAAAAGGTTATTGAAACGTGGAAGATAGCTGTGATTGCAGTGATCCTGAAGGAAGGGACTGTCAACACAAGTCTGGCTTCTGACTAAAGACAACATCAAAAAGTTAATTAAATTGGTAAAATTATAGATTTATATGTTTTTATGTTCTTACCCAATGTATAACACAAAATGTATGCCCTCTGCTTCCAATCTCTCTTGTTTTCATTGTCTTTTAATGTTACATTAATATAATTATTTTTCTAATGAAATCCATTCAATCTTTTGAATTCAACTTCTCTGGATCTTTGAAGACATCCACTACTCTATTACCACCAAATGGAACAGCTAGCACTCTATAAATTTGCTTTAAAATTGATGATCCTAATGTGGAATAAACTGTATTTACCCCTAGCAATGACAAAAGGTATTCCAAGAGAAGAGCAGAGACCATAAGCAGTGGCCACAGAGACCTCTGCAGTCTGAATCAGCCACCAGACAACTTCCTCCGCTTCTGGAAGTTTCCTCTGGGTTCGGCCACAGCATGAGGCTACTGAGATACAATTAGTAGCATTAATAAGGCATCAGCTGTGAGTTAGATCTTCTCAAAGGAAAGAACAATGAGAAGAAATGGTCTCAGAAGTGAAGTTGACTCATCATCATTCACTAAGTGTTTCTGAAGCCACCAGGAATGTCCAAGCCCTAGTCCTGGACCTTCACCTCAGACTCTACAACACCCAGGCCCTCTCAGGGCCATGACACTCAAACCACCAAGAGCACATTACTCAGTACCAGCTTTCTGCTCATCTGCTGTGTGATGGGCTCAGAGTTGCCCAAAGGGCAGCTCTTTCAAGACTTTGGCAGCAGTTTTTATTCTGCTCTGTTACAAACTATTTATCCACCTTTGCTTTTTGCCACTAGCACTAGTACAGATATAATATTTTTTCTCATCATGTGCTGTTTCCATGCCCTTAGACCATGAGAAGGAAACAGAATACAGTGAAATAAACCAGACTTTTAAATACAAGCCTGAGAAAAACCTCTCTACTGTAGTAAAAAATGCCAAATTTCATGGCACCTTCTTTTTAATAACTGAGCTATAAACCTCTCAATAATGAGTCTTGTAATGGAAATGCTAAGTCTCCTTTTACTGCTGGGGCCTGAACCTGCTGCTATAATCAGCTATTTTTACCAGTTAGTTGATTACAGCTTAGAATAATGCCTGTTGGCAGCACAAGTCCTGTTTCATTAGAGACACTCTTAAATACTCCAATGTGATGGTATAGCTCAGAACCAAAAGGAAGAAAAGTGAAAGAGAGTGAAAGAAAAAGGTAAAGAAATATTTTTTTAAAAGAGAGTAAAACTAAGGGGTGAGAGGAAGGGAGAAATACATTCAATAGGTGACCATCTTCGAGTTGTCACTTCCAGCTCTCACTAGCAATAAAGAAGGCTGCTAACATGCAGCCCCTGCTCAGGCAGGGTTGGTTTTGGCCCTGGGATCTCCCTGTCACCTTGCACAGTGTCCTGTGCCACCCTGGAAATGTAAGCAGCTTCTGTGCTCTGGATAGTCGCCACTCCAGGTAGCCTTGGAGTCCTGAGCTGTGGGTCAGTCTACCAGAATCATTCATTAGAGACACTGGAAGTTTTCCTCCTTGTTCTAGAAACCTTGTGGATTCTTGGTCATTTGAGGGTTTTTTTTCTTTTCCCTGGTCTTCCTGAAGACTGCAGTTGTGTTCACCCCGTGTATTGAGCCTGCAGATTCCTAAAGCTTTCTGTGACCCACTCACATTCTGAGATGTGAGTGATATATATTGTATTCTGGTTTAGACTGTACTGTTTACTCCCTTTGCTAAGCAAGTCATGAGTTTATTTTACTGTTTTAACTGTGTCCACGGCATGTCAAAAACTACATGATTGCCTGCATAAAAACCATCTAACTTCCAGCTGTGTTCTCTAGAGAAGCACAAGAGGACATGGGAAAAACATCAGTTGCTGGTCTTTTCCTGAAAGACCTTTTAGAAATCCAAGGTGCAATACAAACCAGAGATAGTGTATCTCTTTTCTTTCCTCTAAAGAGTAAACCTAAAACCTTTTTTTTCTTTTTCTATTAAAATGTCATTATTGGTATTATCTGTGCAGGTGCAATTACGTACTGAGTGTCCCCAGGACACACTGGCATGCTCTCTATCCTTACCTTAGTCAGTGACAGCTGGGGCCATTTCTACAAAAAAACCTACATTTCAACAAAAGTGCTTTCTTTCATTTAACAGCAACATTATGATGATGTTTAACAGTGAAATATGAGAAAAGGAATCCATAAGACACTTACCATATACTGTATGACTAATTATTGAAATGTGCAATCCTCTGACCTTGAAAAAGTACAATTATTTGTAAATATAATTATGAAGGGTGCGTGATTGCAACATGATGATAAACAATCTTTAACATGCAAAAGGAAGGACATTCAAAGAGGTTTTTTTACGTGTGCAGAAACTGTGCATTGTTTTCCTTGCTAGCGTCCAAGGCAGCATTGTGCATATGCAGTTAATTATCTCTCTGTTTATGCAGACACATTACAATTACATTCAAATTTTCCTAATTGTGTCACATTTAAATTAGAACCATAATGTTGACCATAGGACAGAGCCAAATCCTGTAAGAAGAGAAAACCCAAATCCTGTGGATCTTATCTCAGCTACAAGATGAGGAGGCATTAATTGCACTACATTATAACCCTAATCTCTCAAAAACACTCTTTAGCCACTGTTCCCTCAAAAACTTTAGCATTTAATCCACTTGCCCCTCAAATTGTTTAGATATCTAAAATCTTTCATGCTGCTGCAATGTAGGGAACTTCCTCTTGACTTAAGCAGAGCCAAGATTAGATCCAAAGTAATTTCTGTCCTCAGCCTTTGCATATAGATCTACTGCTATTCTTTCAGTCTTCAGGGACCAGAAGTTAGCAAGATTCGTACCCTTTAAAGACAAGCACTCATCTTCCCAAAAGACTCCCTGGCCCACTTGTGTAGACCAAAGATGCTGGGAAAGTAGAAAACAAGACTTAAGAGACAAGAAGTAGAAATGAAGTGACCATTTTATATATTCAATCTCTAACAAATTTTGTGCCCCAGGTCTCTAATCCCCTCAGGAAAGACCTCAAGTAATATTTCTACAAGGAAACATGTCTTCATGAGAGGGGAATAAGCTTTTCACACACCCACGCTGACAGAATAAATATTTGTGTGGTTGCCCTTCTGGCAGAGTACCAATTTGGCAGAGGTTAAAAAAAAAAAAAAAAAAAAAAGTAAAATACTCTTTTCCTCCTTACAAAGCAATAAAAGAAAATTAATCAATGATATAACGTCTATACAAAAATGCTTTCAGCAAGATGCACGGTGTATCCCTGAGTCAGGCAGCTCCGTGGATATGAGTAAGATGAGCCATTTGTGAAGGTGAGCCATTGCCTCAGAGTCACTGTAAGTATGAGCATCACATCCTTAGCCACAAGGCAAGTGTATCACAGGTGTATTCTAGGGCAAGAGCACCAAAGCAGAGAACAGAATAGAATCACTCCAAAACAAAGCTTTTGTGGTTACAGAACAATTATAAGAGCTTTCATAAAACTGCACTGTTTTATTAAGCAGAAAAATTCTCCTCCATGATGTTGTGGAACAGCAATTCCCACAAAGGACTGAAGTATAGCTACTATTTTTTTCCTTTTTTTTTTTTCATAGCTTTAATTTGCTTGTTCTTTATGTTCATTGGCAGCCCTGCTAAAACGTATCTTTACAACCTATTGTCTTAGGTAAGATTATATCAACAGCTCCAGATGGACCACTTTTAAAAATAAATTCTGTTTTCCCTTATCATTGACAGGAATCACATTTACATATTCTCCTGGTGGAACTGATAATGCACCAGATGATTAATGTGCCTCGATGTACTGATACCTGTAGACTGTTTGATCAATGTCTCGCAAAGAAAGTGTCTTTCATTCAGCATGCTCAGAGTCCAAAAACACCCCGTGATTAATGTAACTAAATGTTTGGGGTCAGCTGAAGCTACAGTTCTTGTTCCTGATTCAATATCAAACTAAAGATAGGTCACAGGAGAGTGGATTAGTCATGTGAAGAAAAAGTCTGAGCATGCAACTTCAAACTATCTCCTTAAGGGAAGCTACAGAAGAGTTCCAGCACTTTTTAGTTACTACTACAAACATCTGCACTGTTTTTCACCTCACTGTCAAACAAAACAGCCCAACATGCTAAGCCTTTTAATACCAGGATATTTTCAGTATAAAAATAACTGGGTTTGATTCAGTCCTTGGCATTGAAGTTTGGATTTATTCAGATTTATTTATTACAGTTAGTGAACCATGAAAATCCAAGTCTCTGTAGTTTCTCCCCAAAGAAAGCACTTATAGTTGGAAGATAACAAGATGTCTAACGAACATGAGAACTTTTCCTAGCTTTACTTGATCAGCTGGAGTAACACTCATTTCTGCTTGTTCTTACAACAGCTGTTTGGTGTCTCATCAAAAACAGATGGGAGATTCAGGAAGCACGGAGACTTGCTGAGGGATGGCTTTCACTTCCACTGTGCTCCTTTACTCTTCTCAGATGTGTAGGAAGTACAGGAGCCATTCAAGAACAAAGAGAAATGTCTCCTCTTTCCACCCTGACAACTCTTTTCCCACCTTCTTCTCATCCCAGCCACATCCCTGACTAGGAGGCAAGAATGTAGGCTAAGGAAAGAGACTCAGATGTACACTGCCAGCTAGCTCCCTGCATGGGCAACTGGATTGTTTTGGGCTATCTCTATAGCCATAGAAAATCCTTGAAATTAAGTGAGATTAATCCAGGCCAAAGTATAGCATTCTGGGAAGACAGACACACCTTGTAGGAGCTACACACTGGAGCTGCAATGACTACTGGTTCCCAGGAGTATAAAAGTGATGTGCAGCTCCCTTAGGCCCACCTGCTGCAGCACTGCACCTCCCTCTCTTCAGCTCAGTGCTGGCTCTCTGCTCCACAAACACAAATAAGTAAATACCATTTAATCTGATGCTGTGTCCTTTTGGTGAGTTGTCCTCAGGCTTTTAAATTAGACCCCTATGAGATAAGTTGAGGACTGTTTCCTGAGACTGACTCACGTATGGCTACTGAGATGACCAAAACCTCTCTGCTCTCAGACCAGACAAAAGTCAAGTGCTGGGCTCCTGTAAAGACAGCACATGACAAAACACAATGTTGTCCTAGTTAATATTCCAGGAGAGAGGAATAAGGCAGAAATCATCACATTTTCTAATCCAAACACAGTAATTTATCTCTTGATTAAACAATAAATTAAAACAATAAACAACAAGTCTCTGTTGATACAGAGGCTAAACTGTACCTACCCTCTGCAAATGTGCTTGGGAATAGATACAACAGAGAGAGCCTTTACTCTCTCCCATGTGCTCACCCTGGGAACAGAGATCTGGTTCACTGCCACCACTCCATCCACCAGGTCCAGACTGCATCTGCAGGGCAGAGCTGGTCTTGGGGATTATTGGGATGGGGAGCATGATGTAAAAAATCAAGCAAGGAAGGGAAGAGACCAGCATGGCTGAGCTGAGACCTACTGGTCAAACTAAAAGACAAGAAGGAGCTGCACAGGCAATGGAAGCAGGGGCAGGTATCCTGGGAAAAGAGATGCTGACCAATTGTATAGGGACGAGGTCAGGAAGGCCAGGGCATGCCTGCAGCTGAATTTGTCAAGGGATGTGAAGAATAACAAGAAGGGCAACCTCTCTTCCCACACCTCCCAGATTAAAAGGCCACAAGTGGGACCAGGGCAACAGGTTGCCTCCCACTGTAAGTGAAGACCAGGTTTGCAACCACCTGTGGAAGCTGAAGATACACAAGTCTTCGGGACCAGATGAGATGCATCCCAGAGTTCTGAGAGAACTGACTGATGTAGTTGTCAAGCCACTCTCCATTATATTAAAAACATCCTGGCAGTCAGAGATAGGGAGATAGGGTGGACTGTTCAGTGGACAAGGAATTGGCCAGATGGTCACACCCAAAAGGTCAATAGCTTGAAATCCAGATGGAGATGAGTGACAAGTGGTGTCCCTCAAGGGTCCATACTGGGACCAGTGCTGTTTAATACTGTGGTATTGAGTGCACCATTAGCAAGTTTGCAGATGACACCAAGCTGAGGTGAGGTCAATATACGAGAGAGATGGGATGTCATCCAGAGGGGCCTGGACAAGCTGGAGAAGTGGCTCCAGGTGAAACTCATGAGATTCAACAGGGCCAAGTGCAGGGTCCTGCTCTGGGATCAGAAGAATCCTCACTATAAATACAGGCTGAAGCCCTGCAGAAAAAGACTTGGGGGTACTGATGAAGACAAGCTGGACATGAGCCAACAATGTGCACTTTCAGCACAAAAGGCCAGTCACATCCTGGGCTGCATCAAAAGAAGTGTGGCCAGAAGATCATGAGTGGTGATTCTGCCCCTCTGCTCCTGTGAGACCTCACCTTGAGTACTGTGCCCAGAAATGGTGAGATCCACCCTGAACATTGCTGGTTTGCAATATATATAATGCTATAGACCACAACAACCTGAAGAGTAAGGTGAAAAGAGCAGGTAAGGCAATACAAAACTCAGGAATTGTCACTCCTCAGAACTGCCTAAGACACACTAAAATTATAGCCTGGTCCTCAAGTTCCTATGTTGCAAATGAGCATCTCTGCCAGCAAAACTGTGCTTGGGACTTGCTGAAATTCCCAAGGGATGGGGCTTCAGCCATTGACTCATCTGAGCCGCTGATACATTCTCATGTTGTATAAAGGCAGGTAAGAAGCCTGATACCAAGCTTGCACCCACTAAATGAAATCAGCTTCAGCAGCATCACCTCTGACTTTCCTTAGAGCAAACAAAGGTGTCTTGAACTGCAGTGACACACAGGACATTCATTACCTTCTCTCTAACGCTGGCCTTAAACACAGCTTAATAGGCCACTTCATAATTGCATTTACAGTAGCACAATAACTGATGATAGCTTTCAACTTCAAGGACCTGAGATTGTATTTATTATTCAAGAAATACTAAAGACTTATAAACATATCCTTAACACTAAAACAGCCGCAAAAGTTAACACTTGAAATATAACTATTATGAAAAGTATTATCAATAATTTTAGGAATAACATCCATGCATAATGAATGCATTTCGCCCAGGGGTAATAGCTTGCATCTTGGCCTGATTTAGTATGGAGAAACTCTGCATTATAATGAAAGGCAGAATTATCACACAGTATAACTGCTGGCTTTATCACTGCTTGCTAGGATCCTAAAACTGTCATCAAAATCTTAAAATTACACTCACTTAAATGATCTCTATAATACAAAACTATGTGCATGTGGATTTATTACCCCAAGAATAATGTGAACAGCTTCACCATCGCTGATTTGTAAAACATTAATTATTCTGCTATAAAGATGCACATCAAAATAAAACAAGATGGCACTTTGAAAGAGTGGAGGCTTGAGGAAGAGACTTCGCCAAATGTGCTATCTTGATTTTAAACATGGCTGAAATTACTTGTCATTTGAAAGGTTTGGGTTTTTCCTGTTTAATTTCATGGGTATTTTTGTAAATGACACTGGCTTAGGCTACTAAAGCAAAAAGGATTTTTCATTTCTGCAAACTAAATTTGATTTGTTTTATTAAATGCCACGGTAAGAAGTTAAATGTGACTTCCTTGCTTTAGAAGAAGTTCGAGTTATACAGTGCAATCGATCCCTGAAGAATGACTTTAGAATGTATCCCTCTTAAGAGAGTAACTCTGTTTGCACATACCCAAATCAAAAGGAATAATAAAACAGTGTTGCTTTATAGACAGAATAAATGCATTGGGAAAATAAGTGAATGTTATGTATACACTGTTACACTTAAGTTGAGCATAGATAATATAGGCTCAGCCCAAACTATCTCTAGTGATTCTGTTACTGTGTTAGAGATTTTATTGCACGTCACCAGTAAATCTGCTTTTCATCATCAAATAGCATTTAATTGCACACAAGTCTTATTAATGCACAATATAGCAATGTTTTAAATTATATGGGCCCATAATGAATTACATAAAATACAAATACCGAGTTGTTAATCAAAACCCTTCTCCTGTGCTTCAGACTTGCCAGAATTATTTACTTTAAACTGTTTGTTAGAAAGCATAAATACAGACTTATTTTTAGAGAGACTTCATTGTAGCCTTTAAGGCCCTGATTCTGGAAGGATCCTTCTACCCTTCCACATTTAATTTTCAGGTTTTTAAGATTTTCACACTGGTCACTCAGCAAACACAAACATCAGCAGATATGAAGACCAGAACAGAAATAACTGGTCATGCACGAAGTGCCTCCCTCCATCTTGTCTGTTAACAAATTTAATTAATTTTGGAATGCTGACAAACCTATAATGCAACATACATAAACTGCTGGGAAACTGGGAAGGAGGCACATGTATGTGCATATAGTTTGTTTGTTAAGTAGCAACGAAATAATAACAAAATGAAAATAACAGTTGACAGGAATTCTCACATTACCAACCTCAGTAAAATCCTGAGGGAAGAGTCAATCTGATAGAATATTACTAAATATTTATTGATCGTTATCATTACGACACCTTGGAACCCTCAGATATATTTGCAGGGTACCTGATCCAGAGACCACAAAGTTCTCTAGGATTTCTGCCACCTTTCAAGGGTTTTAACCTCTCTGCCTTACTTTTATAGGACTAGGGATACAATGAATCCATGAACAGATTGTAAACTACCCCTCAACTCCATCCTAGTCCAAGCAGAATTTACCTAATACTCTCTAAAAGGAAAAATTTCAGCTCCAAACTGAGTTCAGTTCTGATGCAACTCACAAGAAATGCTATCCTTTTTCACCAAATGCTCAGTTTTATAAAATCCAACTACATATATCTTTTAAAAAAAAATAAAATAAATAAAGCTGAAAAAAACCCAAAAAGTAAGCATCTCTGCTGTATTCATCTCAGGCAAATTAGTTTCTTCAAAAACACATGAGTATATTGGGAGCAACACTTGGAAATGATTGCTGAAGAGGAAGGTTGCACGGGGTACATCTTCTAAGACATTGAAGAATGGAAGTAAATGGGAGTGAATGAACAAATTAATGATTAAGGAAGATTTTTTTATTTATTTATTCTGGAAGCTCTGTCCAGCTTGGCCTCCCAGGTTCGAGCAATCTTTCACTGTCAACACATGCCATGAGATTGATTCAATTAAGATTAGCGGCACTAGAGAAAAAAGTGGCATGGTTTACTTTTGATTAGTATTGTCTTTCCTCCCATCTCACAGTGGCTGTGACCCCTACAACCAAGATTGTTTAAATATATTAGATGATGAAAGTAAATCATTTGCCCAGTAAGTACAATTAAGCACAAGCTTAATTGCCATGTATATTTTAGATGCTTTTATATCTTTGTGAGGATTCTCCTTTTTCACACAAGGAGTTTAATTTGCTTACAATTAACTCTTACTTGTATCTAAAACGGTGGCAATGCTACAGTGCTGGAAAAAAAGGGGCAGGGTCCTGAATACAGTTTACTGCATGAAGCAGTGTAATTCCCAATATAATTACTTTTGAAGGTGGATTAGGTTCTATCCCTCCCACATCTGAAGTGCTTTAAGAGTATATAAAGGACACTTAGTTCCCATATCACACATTAACAGGTAGATTACAGCTGAAAATTAACTAGATATTCAGGGTGTTCATCAACCTGCTGTCACTAGCATGGCCTACATTTTCTGCTGGTACAAATGGAATAAACTGTCTTGAAAACAACAGAACCAGACATACTTACAGTAGAGGAGAATTTGACTTAAAGCCTGAGGTTTTTTTTTTTCCTTACATCAGAATCAAGAGAGGAGCTAATTCTCACATTATCCATTCTACAGAAAAATGTTATGGCATTTTTTTTCTATTTTTCACAGCCTATTAGGACACAGAAAGATTAAAACATCTAAAGTAGACAGGTATCCTAGGATTCCTGGGGACATAGATGGTAACAGGCATAAGGAACACCATTTTTTAGTATAATTACATTTTTGTCATTGTATAAAAAGGCTTTATTCAGTCCAACAGAATATAACATAAATTTAGTACACAGTGTACTTATGGACGGTGCCTTTACATTTCTAGAGCCATCTTTAAATTAAAGGTAGTCTAATAAATTTATTCTAATTAAAAATTAACAGATACAACAAAATCTCTATCATACACACAGACTCTGCAGACCAGTATTAACAAATAATAGCTTTTAGGAACCTTGTCTTGGACAGCAAAGGCCTGATTCTGACACAGCAGGGAAGTTTCTCTGACTTACACTAAGATTTCAATCATGACACAAAAGTTAACTTAGTAAAAGGTACTTAGCTGCACTCCCAGTGTTTTCTAGCAACATACATAAATCACAAGGTTTTTTCCTGAGATACCTGGTGCAGGATCCTTTTTTTGGATCTATGACAAATAATACTGGTCGAGGGCTGATGGGTAAAGGACGTGAACATAGTCTTTTATCTTTGCCCCAAATTCATATTCCAAACCAGTCTCAGCAGTGAGTGTAATGAAATCAGAAGTCTCAGTTCAGTCCCTAGTGGCATTAGTTCACATTATAAAATCATTACACATCATTTGACAATGTTGTGCACTGTTAGCATAGAGAAGAACTTGTTCTATGTCTCTGGGGGGGGTGGTCCCCACAGAAAAGATCAGGTTTGTGTGTGATGAGGAGGTGCAGTGAGGAGTGCAGCTGGCTGGTTGATAATGAGCACTTTGATGTTTAGCGTTTTTAGTCCCTTAACACTCATCAAGACCAATATTTGTCAGAATACAAAGAGGGAAAAAAGTCAAATTGTTGTCTTCTAAAAGGGCAACTGAGTAACATTTACCTAGTACAAGTTTAAAGAGAAATTCAGATGTTGTAAAATACATGGAACCTATTAAAACACCTTTGTCTATTGCTATTCAAAACATCTTTGACTATCGCTATGCTGGAACTTCAATGTAGAAACGTGGACGTTTTCCTGTTTCTTTTCTTTTTTCCCCTTTTAAAGACAGATTTACAGCATAACATCTGAACTCATACACTTGTCACCATGATACTCTCCAAAGGCCCTAAAAGATCCTTCCAAGTCAAGTAAAAGAGCGAATGTTTGCAGACTTGGTGTCTAACTACACATCTGGGGTATAGGAAAACAGAGACCAAACATGCCTCAGTTCACAGCCTCTCCAGCAGGCAGCGGGCTGATTGTAGCCCATTCGCAACAGCATATTTTTAATTACTAGGAAAGAATCCTATCTTTAATTGTAATTGAAGAAATAAGTTTCTTTGCAGGCTGTAGAACATGTTCTTTCTCAAGTGAGATGAGCTGCAATCGTAATTGGAATATAAAGAAGGAAGGACAAAGCACTAAGCAGTTAATTAGCTCTGCATTTTTAGTCAAAAGCTATGTTGGCTTTTCAGTCATGGAAAAATCACCATTCCCAAGAGCATGGCTGGAAGTATCTGGACAGCTGTTAGAAAACACAGTCCCTTGGGGTCACCCAGAGCATCTCAACTGTAAAAACTAAGGATGGTAAAGTCAGGTAAAGCCGGGTGGGAGCTGCTGATCAGCTATAGCCTGAGTACTTTCTCATGTGTTGGTCCCTTAGCTACTTAGCTGATGCAAGTCAGGACCAGTTTGGTGTCTTGTCTAAGCCAAGTGTTCTTGTCCTGTGCCTCCCACCTCCTCAAGTCAGATGAAATGGTTCATCACAGGGTCAGAACAAGAGCCAGGTCCAGGACCATGCTAGGGAAAGAGGAGAGGAGCACAGCAGCCCAACCTGGACACATCTAACTACAGCAGATCCACCACCTTACTAAGCTACATATTGCACAACCCTGGCTCTGGCCAGCCATAAGCATTACAGCAATTTAAGTGATGTAAAGAAGAATTCATGGTCTGTCATCAGGTGTGTTGACAGAATAGAGGGCTTTGGAACTCCATGGTGGCCATCAGCCTAGGGCCCACGAAAGACATGGCACAGACCTTGAGCACCATTATCTTCTGGATTTGGAGGCATTAAGCAAGTTGCACTTCCTTCTATGTCATCCAGTTCTCAAGTTTTCATTTTATTTGGGCTTTTGTCTAATTTCCATTATTTTCTCAGAAACTAACATGACCAGGTCTCCGCTTTTATTTTTAAGACTAATGTTCTGATACAGAACAGCCCGAGTTTTAAATAGAGTATCACACTGATGCAAAAAAATCAGGAGACCTGACAATACTAGACATACTTTAGGTAACTATAAGTTTATCCAGTTTATCCAGTGCCACTTCAGTGTAAATATTTTCAAACCGAAATTAGGGAAACTCATTAAATAAATTACTGTTCCAAATTGTTTCAAGCCTCTAAACGTTTCTGCTTTAAATTGCTACTCCTGCAGCTGTAGTCTGGGGGGAGAACAGGTCCTGGAGATATCTGGCTTCATTCACCATTCACTCTTAAATGGTGTAACAGTTTTATGGCTTTTCCCTAATGATCACCCATTGTGTAGTGGATTGCCAATCAAGGATCACTTAATGACAAAACAGAATAATTTAACCCCTATTCAAATGACAATGCTCAGAATTGCCCACGTAAATGTCTTGACACAACAGAGTCCTACAGAAAGTTTTTCAGCCGAATGAGGTAAATAACATTAACAAGCTATTATCCCATAGCTCTTCCTCACCAGTTACAAAAGACCGACCTTTGAACTTTGAACTTTTTCTTTGACTGACCAGACCATTCTAACATTTGTGTTAGTCATTTAAACCTGCAGGTGTAGCCCCATACAATACCTAATAAAATGTGTAGGCTTCAAGGGAGGAGAAACTCGGGCTCCCAAGAACAAAACTGCAGGAATTAGCAAGGGCATTTCAAAAGGATTAATGTCCCGTAATTCTCCCGCAGCAATGACAGCCCGACAAAGTGCAGCGCCTCGCTTCTGTGTCCCACCGAGGACAAGTCCTGTCACACTCTGAGCTGTGGCCAGAACGGGCCCCTCTGGCCAGCAGCTAGGCGGGCACATCGCGTCCTGCCAGACTGAGCCCACTGCTCCAGCCCTGCAGCCTGGGCTGCACCCAGTGAGTCTCTCGGGTACCAGCTCTCACCAACCACCTGGTTCTGAGGTTACTTTGGAAAAATGCAGCTCGGGCTGCTAAATCAGAGTCTTAAAAAAAAGAAAATTGTCATTGCACTGTTGGAGGTTAAGTACCAGCAAGAAACGTGCACTTGTGCCCATCCCACTGGGGCAGGTGAAGAGCATCACTGTGTTTAGACAACTGATAATAAGCTTCAGAAAAAGATTAAGTGGTGGAGCACAATAGCAGGAAACAGGATCTGATGGGCAAGAGGTCTCCTAGCACCTGCTATTTCAATGGAACTCCTTGGAACAGACTAGAAGAGAAAGGAAGTATTTTCAAATCATAGAAAGGGCTCCTAAGGATCTGCCATAGGCCAAAGGGCTTTTAGGAGGCAGACAAATTAAAATTAGTTGAGTGCAATGCTTGTTTTAAACCACAGTCTGAGGGCTACAGAGCTGACACGGTGTATGAGGCAACTGCTCTGAACCTCCTTCCATGTCTTTGAAAGAATGGAAAGACAACTTGTGTGGAGTCAGTATCACATGCTATGCAGTCCCAGGACAGCAAATTAAGCACCTTACAGTTTACCTGGCATCTTTACACTTGTTTTTTAACTGAAACCAATTAAAAGTGCCGAATTAAGTAAAACGTTACTGATTTAAATTTAAAATCTTTAAACAGAATCACTGTGATTTTTTAACTTTTGGGTTTACTTCATAAACACATTCAAATTATTTGATTCACTGTTTTCCATAGAAGGTGAATTTAAAAGGCAAATCAGTACAACACAACCATGTATTGGAACCAGATTTTAAATTTGCACTGTACTTATAAGACTTGACTTGCAAGAACAGGCATAGTAACTTTGGATTTATATGGACAGTCTGAAATAAGCCACCTGCATTCCAGATCAACGTTTCAAAATTATGATCCATTCAGTGTGAAAGACATGCACAACGTATTTGTCTAGTAATAAATTTAAAGAAATGTGAACAATGTTCTAGATATAGAGCAATTATGAAAATAAGTTACTTGATCAAATAAACTGTTCATTGTGAATCATTCATGCAGCTCTCTTTTAAATAATTGAAATAATGACTTTATTACTGGTATGAGTTGAAAAATAGTATCTAAAAATGTAATAACATTATAGATAATTAGTATGTAACAGGACCTAATCTAAGAAAAAAAAGTAAAATAAAATAATAAATATTATGAATGGCCACTGAACATCACTAACCTCAGGGGGAATCTGGGAATTCTAAACCTATACTATTTAGTTCTGGTTTGGGTTTCCGTGATCAGGTCTTTAGGAATTATCTGGTTGGTTATTAGGTAATGCCTGGTCATTTTCATAATACTTTTGTACATGTGATGATAGTAGTTATTCAAGAGGGCAGATCTGTGTGCCCTTTCTGATGGGGTCAGGGTGAAGTCTGCTTTTGTGAAGCACCGTTAGAAAACATGGCAAAAAAAAAGAAGTGGTGTGTGTTTATTTGGTTGGGGTTTTTTTTGGTAAACAGTATAGATTTAGAATTTGAGTTCCTTCCTTGTTGCATAAACACTCAGTAATTCAAATTAAACCATCTCTCTGCAATGTTAGGATGGATGGCCCATGGATCTAAACAGGCATCAGCAGATCTACCCTTTTTAGTCAGTACTTTAAATAAAGGACTAGTCAGGAGAGTCCAAAACTCTATGAATCCTCGGCAGGATTCATCTGTGAATGAGACAGTCTTCACTGTGAAAAAGACACAAAAACACCTTCAGGATAAACATATTTCTGGCAGGTTCAGCAGAGATGATAAAGGAGGTAGGAAAGATTATTTTTTTTCCAAGACAGTGCATGTGTGTTCCTAGGCATCTATGTGCTCCCTCCATAAGGGGAAAACACTGTAGCATTATCTACCAGGGCAGCTGGGCCAGACACAGCTCCCACACAGAACCTCCCCGGTACAATTCACTTACTGAATCTGGACCTTACTAATGTATGGCACAGTCTGGTGAAGAGAGGAAAAAAAGGCTACAATGCAGCCACACTGCTGAGTGATGCAAGACCTGTCACTTCCCATGGTTTCTGGTGTAAATGGAGCAATCTCCAGTAAGGAATGGAATCCCACTGACAGTTTGCTAACCATTTCTTGTTAGCTTTCTTGTGTTTAACATAAAACACACACACAATGTACCAGAAATTATTACGTGCCTCAGAGAATAGGCTGGATACTTCAAATAAATGCCTGTAGTATCCCTAACATGGCTAGAGAAGAACTGAGGGAAGACGAAGTTTTTAAAGAAAACAACTATGCTCATTCCACAGGCAGACATCACTTGTCAGTATTGGAACAGAGATATACTAAGCACACCAATACACCCAGCATGTACATTGAAGTATTTTCTCTTATGCAAAAAAATGAAAATAGAAGTTTAAGGAAATACCAAGTATTCAAAACCACTTAGAGCTCCCAAGTTCACTACAAGCCATGCCCAATCCACTCCCCCTTCTAATAAATAGGACTCTCACTGCTTCCTCTCAGTCCCATTAGGGGCAATTTAAAAACTCTCCGGTGTCAGCCTCGCAGGCTGACCACGAAGCTCCCTGGTGTACCTCGGCTCACTGCAGGGTGAAGACGCGTATCGCCACATACGGAGGGATCTGACAGCGGCTTATCTCGACCCTTTTGCTGTTGACATTTGTCACCAGTTCAAAACTTATTATAGCCGCCACCTCCCTTTACATTTACCGATACGTTTTAATTAATGGGGGGGGAGAAATGTGTTTATCTCCTTCAAGCAGCGCCTGGGTTTCAAGCGTTTGTTATCTCCGGTGTGAAATTTGGGCTGACAAGAATCAACGCTTCCCACGGCGCGGCTCCGGCAGCGGGACCGAGCGGCAGCCGGCGGGCTGGGAGAGAGAGCGGCGGGCCGGGGGAGAGAGCGGCGGAGCGCAGCTGCCTGGGCTCTGCGACCTGCCTCTGGGTGCCCAATTCCGCCCCTGGGAGTTAAATTAAAGGTAAAGAGCTTAATTGTGAGTAAACAATAGCACATTAAGGAGCAGTAAGCACAGCGGTAGGGACGAAGAGGCTGGGCATTCAATCACTGATATGGCCGCTTCGGTGCTTTCAGTAACGATCTCCCCAGCCAGTGCCATACGACCGCGCTTTCGGCCCCGTTAACTCCGCAACGCCCGCTCCCTCTCCCGGCTCCCGAGGCCACTCTGATCCCCGCTCAGAGGTGTCCGCGGCCGGGCTGGGCTCCAACGATCCCCGAGATGCGGGGAACCGCGGCCCGGAGCGAGGGCCAGCCTGCCCACCGCCACCCCGCACACCCAGGGACGGACAGACGTGGAAGTGTCGGTTCCAGGACTTGATCAGGGAGCATCGAGAGCTTCCTAACCACCTGCACTAGTTCTGAAACAATGACACGTTTCTTTCTCTAAAACCGTTGACTGACTCTGTGTGTGTCACACACGCCCAAGGTCCGGGCGGCCTGAGCACAGACAATTTGGGAATAAAGACTCCGTAGGCATCTATATTAAATCCAGAGCTTGCCTGTCCTTGAGCACACTGCCTGAACTTTCTAGAGCTAGGTCTGAAGGAGTCAGAGCAATTGCTCCATCAACAGTGTGCCTCAGTTTCCTTCTTCTCAAAATGGGAATAATTGTGATTCATGTGAGCAGGAGGCTACGGGGATTATCTGCAGAGCCTGTGATATGGCAAAATACATCAGCTGAATAAAGTACATGAGGAGAGATACTGCATTCTTGTCCATCCTTTTGTTTTCTTCGTTTTCCCTTTACTCCCATTCTCATTGCTTTCTGATTTTTGTTTCCAGCTGACATATGAGCAACAGCGTACATTAAGACAGCACCAGCTGAAGCATCAGTACAGTCGACACCAGTATTTACCATTAAAAAATCTGCTGTTTGATGATGCACATTTACGCCTCAGAATTGCCTTAGGAAAATGCAACCACTCCTGAAGAGGGGCTAGTACTAGGTGGGTGGGCTTCAAAATGCTTCTCTGCATGATGTCCAGTTGGAGAATCCCTTTCAAAAACAGTAAGATGGATGAGCTGTCACTGACCCACTTTATACCCTGCTTTGCAGGACACTCATAAAATGGGCAAAAGGACAGTCCTGGTTTGTTCAACACAAGACAAAAATGCATGAAACGTGATTGACATGAAGAAACTGGAAGTGTAGTAAACTAAACAGACACTTTGAGAAGCACAGATGTACTAGAATAACTCAGTCATGTGTATCCTCTACTTGCTGAAAGACTAAGCACCACTTTAAAACAATTAAAATCCCTATATATTGTCTGTATAAGCTTTTAATTAATTTGCCATATTACATGTATCAACAGCTAGACAGAGATGGAGCTTAACAGCAATTTATCTTCAATCTGGATTTGAAGCCAACACAAATATTTCTTCATTTCACTCTGCTTTTGACTCACTATGTAAGTAGAAGTGAAAGGGCCCAAACCACTGCTGGCATAACTGTCACAAAAGGTGTAACCTGGTTTAAATCAGCTGCACTGACTCTCCTTGTGCCAGCAACAAACGGAGATCCCGGTCTTCACTTACGACACTATGCAATTAAAATAATTTGATATAAGAATAATTATGAAAGAACTCATGAGACTCTTCCACTCATCTGAAATGACCCAGGACCAAAGCTTGCATGGTCCCAAGGCTCTGTTTTGAATGCTAAGCAGAGACCTTCCCTCTTTCCCATTCAGAAAAAATGACCGGAGCTCTCACCATACCTCCATGCACTATGATAACTCTGCACAAAGATTCCCACCAAGGTGCTCCCACTCCTACAGGACCCACAGTGAAACAAGCCTCTGCTCTGACAGTATCTCCCTCCCACAACATAATCCATGGAGAGGGCAAGGCTCCAGTTGGGCTTTTCCTCCTGTACGACCAGGACACCCTCAGAAGTGCCAGAAACAGCGCAATCAAACAGGGAGGATTACAAAACAAAAAAACAAGAACCACAGCACCATCCCCTAAAATAAATAAATAAATAAAAAGGAATATATGAGGGAATATGGGAACAAAGGACTTTTCCACTTATTCTATCCAGGCTTTTCTGTTGAGACTGTCACCACGAACATACCATAGTTTTGTACTGGTGAGGACAGGCACCATCTACTTTCACTTGGCCATTGCATTAGCATTATACAAACAGGGCTCTTAGTGTAGGCTTGATATGAGAGGATAAACGAGGAATTCCCTCTACCTTTTGCCATTCAGCCCCATACAAGTATTAATAAGGCAAATCTCAAAAATTCAAATGCTCAAACCTGAGGAATGTTTCCAGAAGAGCAGAAATCTCCAAAAGAAACTCAAGTGAAAAGAGAGACAAGCTTCCCCAGACAGCCAGTCCATATTTATATCCTTCAGTTTATTCAGTCTTCCTCTGATTATTTCATTAGCTCTTCACTTTTTAATGAGTGTAATCCCACAACTCCCCAAACATGCACACTACACAGTCTGTCCCTAGAAATTATCTCCCTCTGCTTTTTACAAAAGCTCTTCTCACAAACAAACAGACTGCTCCGCGCTGTACACACATATCCATCTAACTAACACAATTTGCCAATTTGCCAAAGGGCAAAAAACTCTAAGCTCCCTTTATTCGCCTTGCTGCTGAGTGATCTCAGCCCCAGTGACTAAGAGTCAAGCAGCGAGCTGTGGGGAGATGCCATGCTGCAGCTAAACTCACCTCAGCTGCAAGCAGCAGAGCTGCCATCTTGCTAATCAGCTTTAATTTAGCTGTCTCACAGCTTCATAAGTAAATAAAGACTTACTTAGTGTCAGAAATATCAGTATTTAACCGTAGAGTTTAAAAAGTATGGTAATTAAAGGAGTGCCACAAGTCACAGCTCTGTGCAATCCTAACAGATTGTAGGGTTTGCCTTTTTGAACCTCTCAGCACGTTTAGAAACTTGAGTAAAACAACAAAAGGTGTTAATAGCTTTAAGGGGAGCACCATGCTGATAGATTACCCATTATGGTTATCCACTCACAGCGAAATGGCAAATAGGTTTGATCAATTCGATTTTAATGTAAAGTGGAACTTGGAAGGAAAAAAAAAAAAAACAAAAAACAACCACCACAAAAAACCAACCAAACCCAGCAATGAGCAAAGAGAAGACCTTTTGTTGCTAATGTGTCTGAAAAAAAGCACTTAATTGAGGTCATAATAATATTAGCAGTTATCACCATCAATAATTCAGTCTTATTTATTACTACAAGGTAAAGTTCTGTCAAACAGGAATCATTCCGGCTTTGTTATACATGTTAACAAGAAGCTAGCTGTTGGATGATTGGTATATATTTCACCAGCTGCTCAAAACTGCAGGATAGCAAGAACTAATGGCATTCTTTCTTAGACCTTGCATTACACAATAGTTAATTTGCTGTATGCAGAAATATACGTTCCAAATATAATAGTCCCACAAAGTAAGCGTAATAAAAGAAGCATTATATCTGAAACAGTGACCGACTAATCTTGCCTGAGCTATCTGTCATAAGGAAAACAATTTCAATTCCTGGATGATTTAGTACTCCTACAGCAGGAGAAACATAAATTCTGCCTCTTCACACAGTTCTAGTCACCTGTGATTAGTTATCTTTTAAAAAATCTAAACGAACGTATAATTGTACAATTATAGATGCTAACTCCAGTGTTAAAATTTAAAATGTATTAGTCTCGTAAAATGCCTCATTAATCTCTCGGTCTTAAAGGACATACTTGTCCGGTAATGAGCCAAATGCAGGAAATATGTGTGTGATGCTGGATGGGGGAATTTTAGCAAGCTGTTAGGGGTTTTTTAACCTTAAAAATCTTGTTATTCCTACAAAATCTGTTTACCATAAACACAAAAGTTGTCAGTGAAAAAGTCAGCTGTTGTTCTCTGGTGATTAACTGTGGAAATAAGCTGTTTTGATGAGCTTCGTTTTCCCTTATAGACGATATCCATGGGTTTATAAACGGCTATATAATTACTGTCTGGAACTGCAACCAGAAAGGTTGGGCAGGAATATTGATCCCTCCCTGTCTGCTAATGACCGTTTTTCCCCTGCGCTGATCGCAGGAAGCTTCCGATTAGGTTTTTACCACCTTTCTTAAAGGGGGGCGGAGGGGGAAGAAAATAAAAAAGATCATAGAAACACCTGTGAAAAACAAAGCTTATCCCACTACCAGCCTATGAGGCTCTAAGGCGTTATGCCAGGGAGGAATCCCAAAGTTCGGGGAGGAGCGATCCGCCAGCAGGGCTCGGAGGGCAGCAGCGAGTGTGCGCAGGAGGAGGTGATGGATGCGGTCCCCGAGCAGGGGGGAGCCGCCAGCCCCTCGGAGAGCTAATCCGGTTGGCAGCACTGAGATGGCTCCTTGAAGGAGCTAAAGTAGACTGACACAATGGCCTGCGAGGCATTAAAATGTAGGAATTAAAAACTGTTAAATTGCACAGAGGGATTCTTAACCTCAGCCCTTTGGCAACACAGTGATGTTTCTTCCCTTTTCTTCTCTCTCGCCCCTTCTTGAAAGTGCCATACACAGTAGATTTATTTTTTTTCCAGCTGCCTCGCTGCTCAGACCTCACTAATTCTGGATGCCAGCTCCCTGCAGTACACAAACCCGTTAATGACGGCTATAAAGCCTCTGAACGACTGCCTCCAAAAATGATCTCGCCTTCTGCTCCTCGCCATGTGCCCCTCTCCCGCCCGCCCTGTTCAATAGCCGTCCTGCCCGGACCGCTCAAAAGCACATCTGGATTCATAGATTTGAACCTTTTGATCCTGCAAATCTAAGAGCTCCAGACAAGCCTTCCTTTGCAACTGGGGCTGTGCAGATTCCTCACCCAATTTGAATGAGAAAGGTGAGGCTCTGTGTTGTTTAAATGGGCAAGCAAATGTTCGAAACGATTTTAAACTGTGGACCATTATTGTTTGCCCTGGAGCTTAAGTGGATGTGTTGTTTTTTTTTTTTTCCTTTTTTTTTTTTTTTTCCTCTCCCCTAAACACAAGTTATCCTCAGGCTCAACAAACTGACACGTGGTTCCTGACAATAATAGGGTATCACTCAGCCAGTCTGTAGAAAGCTGCCAAAATAGACGACTCTTCTTCCCTAGAGCTGGTGGGTTCGTTTGGGGTTTTTGTTGCTTTTAAACAGCGTGACATTTAAAAAGTTATTAAAGCATTAATGCTGCTTTTAAATGAATAAAGCTTTATAAAACTACTGATATGGAATTAACATAAGTTTACCTCTGAATGCAAGTCTTGTCTTTTTCTCTATTTTACTATCCATTACTTCATTAAATCAACACTGAAAAAAACTAACCTTGCCAAATTTCTCACTGCACATTCAACTGTTTGCCCATGACAGTATTTGAATGTGCTTATTATTTCTAGTAAAGCCCTTATCATTTGCACTGTGAAATTTAAATCACCCTGATCCAACTCTTCTTAGCTAAAGTCAGCTTTATCAACCACAAGAGATGTGGGATTTTAAAAAGATCTGAGTAAATTCACATTGTTTGGATAAACTCATTCAGGGGGTTCAGCAAATGAAAGCTGAAATAGATATGTATTCCAAGGAGGTTATGGACTGCCCAAAAACAAAGAAGTTAAAGCATATTAAAAAAAAAAAAAAAAAAAGAAAAAGGACAAAAAAAAAGAAAAAGGTAATGTTATCAGTAGGTTTTTAATGAGGGCATTCAAAGCCTAGGTTTTGAATTGGTCTTTCTATGCCTTCACAATAATTCAGGTGAAAAGTAAAAAGCCATTAAACCAATTACACAAAAATCTTTTTTTTCTCTCTACAATCCACTGCTATGTTATCTGGTCAGTGTTGTGCTATCAAAAATGTTAAGGGCTGCATTTATGCATTATCCCACAATTTAAGTAACTGTGTATCATGTATATTTAAAACCATCTCTCTGTAGTTTTAATTATCTCAGTCTGCAGGGACAAAACGCAGCTCCCATGCCTGAGACCGAAATGAAAGTGCTGCATGCTGACAGCTAAGATGTCTGTCCTAGCTTGTTGAGATTTCCTGTAAAATTTGCATTGAAAAGGCAGCTTTAAATATACTTAAAATAAAAAGAGCATTTGCATCTAATTTGCTACACTTGCAGTATTAAAGTTTTATCTGAATAAAGACATGTCAAATGGATTTATATAGTTAAGCTGATAGCTTTTAAAGTCAACACAGTAACATCAGCTAAATTCAACAAAGTAATGGCAGCAGCTAATGGCATTTATTAGTTTATCATCATTTACTTAAAAACCATAACGCAGATCATTTTATTTTCACATTACTGTTTGTGATTCTTTGACTCAGTTTGTATTGATTCCACAAATTATGGCAGAAACTGACATTTATCTAACAGAGTTTTCCAAGCTATAAATGTTGGCTTTAGAGGGATGCAATTGAACACTTGCCATACAATGGATTGAACCATGCTAGAAACAACCATCTTCAAATAAACACATTTGGCAACCATTTTAAAATAGGATTGTTGCTTGTCTGATAATGACAGAAGGGGTTTTGTTACTGATAACGCTCTTATTACAAACCACTGCCTATGTAATCTACAGCCTGATCACACAAAGTGCTAAGCACGTTCACCCCAACCCAGCAAAGCATTAAGCTTTGTTTTTATAGATATACATAATAGTGAGCAAGGCTTTTTACAGCACTTCTCTTTTGAAGATCTCAAAGAACTTCACAAAAGAGATCATCTCTGTTCACACACAAGGAAACTGAGGTTGAGAGAACCCAAATCACCTCCAGTGCTGCAGCGGGACTTGATGCTGAGCTCCAGTTTAGTGTTCTGCACATTATGTTTTACTGCCACCTTATGCTCCTGTTGTCTTCAAGTGCCACTGTCACTTGCCCAGACTTCAGGGGAGCTACTTGTCAAAAGCACATGCTTATGATTAAGATTATTGAAGGGGCCTGAATGTTACAGAACAGCCTTTTGACTCTTAAATCCATGGTAAAAAGCAGCAGTCATTAATTATATACTCTCAATTCTGCTAGTTCCCTTTTCCCCTTTGTTTTTTAAAAATAATTACTGAGGCTTAAAAAATTACCAGGAAATACTAAGCACTATTTTATTGCTACCATACAGGCAATACACAGATTGATTTGTAAATATTTTAGGTGTGGACACCTACATGTCATCAGTCAGTTTTACAACTGCATTTGAGAACGACAAAGGTTTCCAGTCATGAGATCTAGTCTCGGTGACATCTAGGCTGTTCTTCAGTGGAAGAAAAAAGCCCCAACTGAGTTGCAGATAGAGTGTATTTTCATAACTATGCACGGAGGTCAACATTCTTGCTAACGGGAGGCCCATGTCTAATTCCCCATGTCATATCTTAAACCTTTAATTCCAAAGAGATCACCAGCTTTCTCTCTCTCTCTCTCTTTTTTTTTTTTTTTGGTAGCAAGGCCACATTCCCAAGAAAAATGACAATCACAAGTCTTATTTGGCAAGAATTTGAAATGAACATGCTTTGTCCATGCCACTTATTATATTTCTCCCATACCAATGGGCTTTGTTCTACTGTGTCCTCACTCTGAACTCTGGCTTCTATTTCAGCACACATTCGTATTCCCCTATCCCTGGGCTGAAGAGCACAAACCTCTGGCTCACCAGAACAGCCTGAGACAGCTGGAGAAATGGATTCTGAGCCATACCCATCCTTCTGGAATCACCATCTCACAGCTGGCCAGCGTTCTTATGTGTAATTGCTGGATTGGGCAAGGAGAGAGAAGAAACTAAAAATTGTATTGACCTTCACTTAGAGCCCCAGTCTGACCTCATTCAATTCAATAGGAATTCTGTTATTATTTTAACAGCAGCGGGATTGAGTATTTAAAAGGTTTTACTTTATTGAAATTTACTAGTGAAAAAATATTGTGAAAATTTGAGGAAAAAAGTTGAGTACAGACATTCTTTCTTTTGCTGTATAGACTCTCTTACCTCAGCTCAAGGAACAGTTGTAACCTACTGAAAATGCATACTGCATTTTACACCTATTTCAGTCATGTTGGACGGAATGACAATCCCAGAAGCTTCTATTGTGCCACAGAGACAAGATGCATTCTCCTTCGGGCTGGAGGGGAAACAGTGCCTCTAGCAAAACTCCTCTAGTGGAGAATACTATGGCACAAGTGCTCTGAAACAAAGGCCCAGAACCAGGTAGCTACAGCACCACAAACAGCATCAATGTTTAAGAAGTAGGGCAGCTCAAAGGAGGAGAGGTAGTTATATTCAGAGAGAAAGCAAGCACCCTCTTGGTTATGCAAATAGCAAGCCAACACACACTGCTGCAGAAGAACTGGTTCCTGCCAGCTCCACCTGAGAAACAGGGCATTTTGGACAGTAGTAGTTAGAGCCTCCATATGGCTTTAAGGTACATCCCCCTAAGCAGTTTAGTTTGACCTGAAAACCCCATAGCATGAGAGAAGTTTCCCATCCCTGATCACAGATATGGGCTGGGGAACTGTTCTGAGCACTAATCCCTCTGGAGTAACATGAAGCAGAGCAACCTCACCAAGTTCACGTCCTTTCAGTTGCATCTCACAATGTTATGGTGAGTTTTCCTTTTCATTTCAGTCTTCTTATACTTCAAATAGCTCATTCCTAACTTGTGTTAGCAATGAGCATTCTCCACTTTCATTCTCCCCCACTGAGGCCCTTTCTACCCCACGTAGGAATGAAACAACAGCACCCCAGCTGGTGTCTGTACTGTAGCAGGCATGATAATGTCAACCAGATATAGAGCCACATCTCAACCGATGCAAATTACTCTTAACTTCATTTACTTCAGTGGAGCTCTTGGTGTTTTCTATCAGATAAGGATGTGGACTTTAGCATTAATCATGTGCAGAGCAAAAACCCACCATTTCAAGCTTCATTATGAAACAAGTGCTACATTAGCACTGAGCATGGAAAATCTCAGAATTTCCCTTTAATGATCTTGAAGATTATGTGCAGCAGGAAAGAAGAAGTGGAAAATCTGTCATAAATATCACCGAATATTTTTAATAGCTGAAAGCTAGACTTTCGTTAACACTCCTGCCTGAAAAAAAGAGACAACCCTAGATACTATTCATTAACTAGGAAGCAAGGCAATTGGTTTGTTATTATACTCTGCCTGTGAGACAGGACACAATGGAAAGAAAGTTCAGGCCTCGAGACAGCACAGGCTAAGAAAAAGAGTAGATGGGCAAGCACAGCCACATTAAAATATAGTATGAATAAATAAGGAAATGACTCTGAAAAGTCTCAGGATGCACTCATTAAATATTAGCTGTTTCAGACAGTTCTTTTCTCATCCTTGGCAACTCTTTTAGTCACTACACATCATCTGATGGCAGCAGGAAATACCTGCAATGGTGACTTGCTTTTCACTATCACCAGTGACAGCTGGAGACAGCTTACATGAGTGGAGTCTGCAGTGGACTCCCCTTGCTCCCTGATCGTGTGTAGTAGGTGCACAGAACACTGTAATTCTGAGAAGGCATCAGAGAGCTGCTGCTTGAATTGACTGAAATAATGAAAGAAAATGTTCCTCATATCAACCTTAACCCCATTTTCCAAGCCCTGGTGCATGCTCGTGCACTGCTCCAGTCTGCTCCAGTACACATGCATCTCCCAAGAATACCTGAGGTTGGCTTAGGGATGAAGCAAGACCTCTAACACTGTCCTGCCCTCAGAGCAAGAACTGGAATCCCATTTCCTCTCAAAGCAGCCATGAAGATGGAAGACATTGCAGCTCTGCACACTGCCTCAGCATGCTCTTATGAGCCTAATCCATACCAACACCAAACCTTGAGAATTGTCCATGTAATGAGAATAGTGCTTGACAAGAGGTCATAAAGAACTAGTCAAGAAGGTTGTCATTACAATAGCATTTCTACAAGGGATCAACTTATTTCCTTAGATGCAAAGGTTGTGTGAAGCAAGAGCACCTTCTCTCTTTCACAGGACCTGGAAGGCAGCTATTTATTACATGTTGTTTGCTAAAAAGAAATAAACAAAAAGCATTGTGAATATATGTTGTCTGTGAGAAAGGAATTAACCCCCTATGTAGTGCTACCTTTCACTGAAGTTTTTAACAGAATGAATACCCTAGAAAGCTTCACTTGAAAAGGGAGTTGGAAAGTACTGCAGCCTTTACAAAAGTCAACAGTTCACTTTAATTGCTTTGGGTGATGGTTAGAGTTTTTTGCTTAGATGTATTCCACTACAGCTCCCAGATCATTACACTCCCAGATCATGCTGCCACACATAATTTCACTTCCATTTGTCTACAAAAAGAAAAAAAAACCAAAACAAAACAACAAACTCCACAAAATTATACCCAATTAGTATCCCTACCCCACATAAATATTTGACTATGGGGAAAGCAGCCCTTTTTTTTTTATTTTATAGCCTGATAGTGACAAGTTTGCCTTCTTTTTTGAGTCAAACTTTTCACAGACAAAAACAACAAAACCCAACAAAACCTTTGTGAGAATGAAAGGAATGAATATGCAAAGTACACAACCCCAATCAGCCAAATAGGAAGAATAACAATAGAATTGTAATTAAAACTTGAAACCATTCATTTTATGGACTGATTGTATGTTTCCCTCCCCTCTCCCTTCTGAACAGTTCTTTCATTTAGAGCTGGAGGAAGCAATAGAAATCTCTTGGTCTCATCTGCTACCCAGTAAGGCCTAGGACTTAAAAAGGAAGTCAGTTCTGTCCCGTGCATGGCTCATGAGCTCCCATGTATGTGGTTACTGAAGGATGGCTCCCACACAGCCATTACATTTCATTTTTGAATACCCAAGACTCAGGTCTTGAGAAACTGTTTGACTTACTTATCACCAAATAATGTGCCAAGTAAAAAAAACCAAAAAAACTATCTTCAGTGATCTGTTAATCAGGCTTTCCTACTACGGTCTACTCTATTGTCTACATTTGAGATAATGAATATTAAAGTTGCACAATTCATCCCACAGGGTATTTTTCCAATTATACAGAGCACAACAGAATCCTTCTTGCTGTTGAAATTCCACCTTCTGTAGGGTGGAAAAACAGGAGACATGGATGACTGGAACACAACACTGCAACAAAGAGGGGAGGAGAAATCCACGCCAAATATAACAAGGCAAATCTTACAAACAAATGAAAAGGTCGTTGGATTTTCACAGCCAAATTTGATATCATCAGCCACTGAGCACAAAATCAGAAATGTTCATATGTAAACCACAGCTGTCCAGATGCAGGCAAACAGAGCAGGACAAGTAAACAGCAACAGGATCAGCATACATGGAACTGAGACTCGCATATATGTTTTGATATATGTGAAAGATGGAAAGGGCTATCCACACAAAGAGAAGATGCACATACTTGCATTTTAGGTCAAAAAGAAAATCCTTCCCCTAAACTATAGAATAGAACCCCGAAGAGGTAAAAGACAGCATCAGCCTGGCTGGGTGCTGACTAGATACCCAGCTCATCTGGGAATCTGTAACTTAGTGTTTAGATCCTGAAGCATCCAAAAGACAGGGAATGACACAGAGTCTTACTGTAGTTTAGCTTTATAATAAATTTATTTCCATTTATTAAATAATAATTCTTTAGAATGGCAAAAATTCCCAAAGACAGTAAATTTGAACAGAACTTTTGAACGTGATCCAACACAGCAAAACTCCTAGTGGGTTTGGCAAGAGAAAAGGTCAAACACTGAACAAGTGTTTTTCAAGGTTTTAAAAACTTTACCTCAGGAAACTTTCAAGTCCAGAGACAAACAGAAAATCTGAACACATAATTAGACAGGCAGAATATTTAGCTCACGCTTCCATGCCCCTTTCAGTCCAGAAGAGAACCTCCAGCATTTTATCTAATAACCAGAAACAGAGGCTACTACCAGTGGGTGGGTATGTCCATACCCTGCGACTTCAGGGGCTGCCACCCTGCTGAGTGGTAGCTCAGCACTCCATTCACTCCCATCCAGAACTACTTTGCATGTTGCAGTATCAGTCTTTTTAAGAGAAATGGGAAAGTACAGTGTAAGACGTTAGCTTCCCTTCTTCTTAAGATATACTGTACAGGTCATAACTTATCCTTTTTAATAAAAAAGAAATAAATTTACCTTTTGAGTTTCATTTCTGATCACTGCTGCCCCTTGGCTAAAGCCACAGGGCTTCACAGTAGACAGCCTGATGGAATTCCAGTTCACAGCTTAATTTTCCTCCTGATAAAAGAGACAAAAAGTTCCTTTCAGTAAAAATAAAATTTAATATGGTCCACAAATTTGATATATTACAACCTCCGACCTCAGCTTAATTGTTCACAAAGGGCTAACGGTACCGCTGGCAAGTAAATGACTTCTACAGAGTGTTGCAAGTCTGATAGCTCAAGAGAAGGGGAGCAGCAGTCTGACAGATAATCAAAATTTTTAATGTGAACCATAGTGAGAGAGGTTATTCAGAGCACACCCAGACTGTAGGAGCCTTCTACAGCTGCCATGGTAGCTCCTTAGGATGAGAAATGCTTAACCATCATCCTCACTCAACTTCGTTAAGTGTTGCTGCTGTTAGTTACCAACCAATGCAGAGCCTGACACTTCACAGCAACAGACAGCAATGATCTGGGAACTAGAGACAGAAACATGGTACTTATATTTCTCAGAGGCCAAACTTGCTCCCAGTTCCATGGCCCTCAAGAGCTTTTCTTAGTTTGACAAGTAACCAAGGGAAAGACTATTAAGACAAGGAGTCATGCAAAAACATCCACCAGTGGCCAATGGTGCCTGACCTTTCAAAGGCTACTGCAGAGCAGGATTTCAGCGAAGCAGCTGGGTCTGCACTAACAGAGGTTTGCAAAGAGCCACAGAGAACGGATGAAAGGGAGGGTGGAAGAGTGGCAAAGAGAAAGAAATGGTGTTTGCTCTGGCTCTTTTGACTTGAGAAGCTAGGAAAGAACCAAATTTGTTGCATTATTACATTACAAATGAACAAACCCATGGAATTTAAGGGACTACATTGACAATGTTACCAAACCGGTCCTTACATTCTCCTCCTACTGGGAGCAGGCAAAGCAAGTTACTTTGTGTACAGGAAAACAAGGTGGGCTGTAAGCTGTTTTAGCTCTTTTTTGTTACTATGTTGGACAAAGCAGGAAAACCACACACCTGCCCTGGCAGTTGATTTGGTAGCTAAAAGACATGTGGGCCAGGGGCTTCTGCAGATGAGCAGATAGATACTCATTAAACTAAAATCAGTACTCTTCTTGTTCCTCCAGAATATCAAGACACCAGCAGCAACAAAAAGCATTTATTTTCTCACTGTTCACATGGGTAGGACTTTGGAGCTCTGTAACATCATGAAAAGAGCAGACCTATTAAAAATACAGTAGCTATGTGCACACGTCTGTAAGGGGACAGCACTGGCTGAAGTGCTGAACCGTGGTGCACACATTCACACCTTACCAGGCACAGGTCGTCAGCAGATGTAGATATACACAGAGTGCTCAATGCAGTTTCCCCCTTTTCATCCTGATTCAGTGTGGGGTCAGTGACATCAAACAGCTTCCACAGAGAGCACTGACAATTGCATTTGTTCTGGCAACTGTTGCCCACCCCCAGGGTCTGCTCTGCAGTGGGTTGCTACTCGTGGGATGAGGCTCACAGCACAAAGGAACCCAAAC
>JAOEGS010015809.1:0-13778 GCA_025447755.1 Corythornis vintsioides | reverse complement strand
GTACAGCACAGCGGGTTCATGCAGGTGGGTCATCATGGCCATGTCCTCGATTTTATCATACTTGGGAGGGTTCATGGGGTAGATTTGATCATCCTTCACAGTCAGGGTCTGTCAGGTGAAGAAAGAGATTTGTGCAAGTCAGCTAAGCGCTGAGACTGGAAATTACATCACATTTTTAAGCCTTAGTTACTCACTTCTCCACCTTCAGACTTGACAGTGACCTTCCCCGATTCCCTGCTCTGGATTGTCCCTTTCACAAAGGATTCCTTTGCATGCACCACGAAGACAGATGACTTGGCATCGAAAGGCTTGTTCTGGGCCTCGATTCTCTCCTTCTCTGACTTTCGGAGGTAAGGAGCAGCCTCCCCAAAGGCGGCCATCTCAGCGTCCGGTGCGGACATGGCTGCGCTTACACAGGAGGCTCAGGCAGCAGAGAACCCTGTGGGAGAAAAGAAATACAACATCATTAGATCATTAATGTCCCTTGCTTGCAAAGAGACCTTTTTCAATGGTTTAAATTCAAGCACATACCAGAACTCCTAGCTACCCTTCCTCCTGCTTAATTTTTCAGAGGAGAAAAATCTTGCTATTATGGTGGACTATCACAAAATAGACTTTTAAAAGTTGCCATTTTTTGTTTATTCTGATACCACACAGGCTGTAGATGGCTTTACAGATTGTAGAGATTGTACGCTGTCATATTTGAGAACATGAGTTATGTTAGAAGAACCTTTTTATTCTTATGAAAGTTCAAAATAATTTATAGGTAGAAAATGCAAGATGCCTTGAAATCAGATGGAACTCATTTTGGAAGGAAGATTATACTGAATAATATGCCATAAAGGGGATTCCCTGACTTCAACAGATCACTGGACCCAGCACACTTACCTTGAACCTTGTCTTGAAGACAGGACAGAGCTCTGCAAAGACACTTTTATAGAGTCTGTTTGGCAGATGCTTTGGATTCCTTCTCTTTCTTCAGTCAAAACATTTTCTGGCAAACATTCTTTGGCAAAGCATTGTCTGGCAAACTTAAGTAAGGGCATAATTGTCATTCAGTTTGACCAGATATATTTAGAAATATTTTGTATCTTACCAATGATGTGAATGTATTGACTATAAATAATTTGACAAGAGATTGAAGGAGAGAATCTCAATTGGTCAAGGCACTTGGAGAACGTGGATGTACAACTTGGATTCTATTGCTGCATTTCCAACGATTTCTTCCTGGACTCAAGGCAGATTTTTATTGCGTGCCTGTGACACAACTTCCAGTTGCATTATGCAGATAACATTAATGTTTTCCACATGATGTTCTGAGGCTAATGAAGAAAGGCATTAAGGCAGTACTTAAACTGGGCATAGAAAAGATAAAACATTCTTCTTATATGAATTTAAGTCTTATAGTCATGTAATATGTGAAATGAGAGAAACAAAATGTCCAAAATATCCACATACAGCCCAAATCTTATCTATGACATTATAGGGAACTGAGATGCAGCCCAAGACTATTACATACTTTTTTTCTAAACATTCCTCTTGAGGATAGGGTATACACAGATATGTGTTAGGTACAGAGCTGAGGAAGTACAGATGTGTAATAAAATTTACTGATTAGCACTAAAGTAATTAATTAATTTTTAACTGTACCTTTACTACAGATTTTTAAGAACATGACAGAGCCAAAAATGCAAAGTGAAATTCTAAACAGCTTAAACCTGTTCCTCAGAAATTTACCCATTTTCAATATATTTCAAGCAATGTCAGCAATCATATCAGGAAACAAGAGAGGCCCCAGTATCTCCTTTTATTCCTTATACTACTACACTCCTTCACTACTTGTAACTTCAAGTAAACACAACTCTACACACAATCATATGCGCAGCATACAGCCCAAGATCTTCTGCACTCTGATACATCCTCAGTCCAGCACTCCCATCCCATCACAAAAGCTATCAACACAGTGCTGCCCAGATCAGAGCACTGGAGATGGCAGCCAATCTCAGCATTCAGTGTTGATAACACTGAGAAAGGGGGAATTTGACAGTAGTTCTGGAGAGTGACTGATCTGGTTCTAGCAAAAGGGCACAGTCACTTGAGCTGCTGTTGTGCCAGTTCTCATGGCCACTGGCATTTTGGTTATTTATATTGAAAGAACTCAGTGGATAACACTCAGACCATAATTCCAGTAGAATTCCTGTATAAGAAATGTGAGCCTCACTGACTGTGGGCAGAGTCAAGGAGAAGTAATGATCTGACTTCCATTTGGATTTAGAAGGACAAATATTAAAAAAAAAAAAAAAAAAAAAGACTATTTGTAGATGAGAAGACCAGTAGGTATGTAAAGGAGAACCCTGAAAACTGCAGACAGTAGATTTATGAAAGGAAGACACAGAAGATTGCATCTGATGGCTCAGGCTGCAGAAGAACCTTGACCACCCTGTGCACACAACACTGTACTACTTAACCCTGCATGTATCTGGAAGGTGTTGGAGGAGTTTTTCTCTGGTCATATGCTAGCAGCAGATACAAATCCACAGCATGAAACTCTGTGCTGACCACCTCTTGAAGAAGAAGCTGCAGTGAAGTTTCAGTGGAGATCTATTTGGAATTTCCATGCTCATCACAGATATTAACATCTGTCCCATAATAGCTCAGCATTGATTCCTTAGTCCCCAGGTACACACGATGGAAGTTAACACAAAGCAGCTGCAGATGTGTGGGCTGTGGTTGGTATGATGGAGCAAAACATACCCTGAAAGGTGACTGCTATTAAGTAATAGGAAGCAAGCAAAGATACTTTGAAAAAGCAGCCCCTGTGGGATTTTCAGGATGCTGGTGTTGTTATCAGCCATGCTGTCTGGATTAGCAGAGCATGCCTGTGGGGATCAGCGTGCCCTGTGGAGCACCAGTGGATCATGTGACATGGCAGCTCTAGCTTCAGGGCAGTGTGTAGCAAGGTGGACTTGATAATGGGAAACTGGAGCTATAGCAGAAATGAGATGGTGTGTTACCAAAGCATCCACAACTCCTCATTCCTTCCTTCCTGATCATTTGTTTCACAGAGAGAATGTTCTACACACTGGGTTAATGGTAATGGAGTTTCTCATGGGTGTGGCACTTCTTCCATGAAAAATAAAGGTATCATAAACCTCCATTCAGTAATGGGCAGGAGCTGCATTTGTTAATCACTGTATTCAAGGTGCTTAGTGGTGAAGCAAAAGTATCTCCAGCATGGGCATTAAAGTATGTTCTCAAGCCTCATGTTTTCCTCACCTCTCCAGCTCCAGACTTGACGCTGACCTTTCATGATTCCCTGCTCCTGACTGTCACTTTCACAAAGGGTTCTTTAGGGTGTACCATGAAGACAGATGACTTGGCATCTAAAGGCTTGTTCTGGGCCTCAATTCTCTCCTTCTCTGACTTTTTGAGATGAGGAGCCACTTCCCCAAAGGCTGCCAGCTCAGCATCCAGAAAGGTCATCATTGCCTTTTGCCAAATACATACCAGCAGGAGAATCTGAGGATAAAAGAAGCCACTTTCCATTGGTTAGGTATCAGTGGTTTTTGACAGTGATGAAATCTCTAAAATGCTTCTCTTTCTGGTATTTAAACTGGAGTGTCGTATTCAGTAACACCTCCTGAGAGCTAGTTTTGATTTGAACACCTAAGTACATATATTCCACTTGAGAATGAGACAGCATTCTAAATCATTTTAGTATTCTGACTATAAGTAGAACTTTTAATATTGATAATAGATTTGCAACGTTATCATACTGATGGGTGTTTTGCCTATTTACTATTGTTTTACTGAAAAACTAAAGCTAAAGCAAATCACTCCCTTTTGTTGCCCTTAATAGCAGCTTTCTCCAAGTGAGAATCTCCAAGAAATCTTTTCCCCGCCCATGATTTTTGGGAAGTGAATTTACCTGCTTTCACACTTTAGATGTCTTATTCTCAGTCCAATATTTTCTGAAATAAGTATGAATATGAAAAATAGGAAATTAAGATAGTAAAATTACCTCAAAGTAATTGGATTAATAATGACCTAGAGTATTGCCTGTCATTACATCAGAGGTTCTAAGTCAGTTGAGGTCGTCACAGGTTCTAAGTCAGTATATTAACCACTTGTTAACTTTCTTCCTATGTTCCGTAGTAATCCAGACATAAATTTTAAGTTGGAAATAAGAAGATGTCATGGAAAAGCAGACTGAAAATTCCAGCTATCAGAACCAAGCCCTCCATTCTGATCATCAGAAGCAATAGGAAAACAGTGACACAGGAAAGATAAAGATAAATTTCTCAGTGTTTGTAACCCTATAGAATCTATGTGCTTACCTTCAAACTTTTGGTGACAGCAGGGCAAAATAGTCCCAAGGCGATTTTAGAGATATGCTCTTGATTCTCTCTCTTTCTTTGGTCAAAGCATTTTTTACTTAACAGCAAACTTTGGCACTTGCATAAAGACATAATTGTAGTTTGATTTGACTAGAAATAACTAGATTTTTTAATATATCTTACAAATTATGTGGCTTTGTCTACTATAAATATTTTGTCAACACAATCAAAGAGGGAATCTTGATCACTGAAAGTACTCTGAGAACCTGGATGGAGGATTTTCAGATTATGTTGACATTTCTGGGTGACATTCTCATCTGTCCAAGATAGATTGTTTGGTAGACAGTGCTACAACAATTCAGACTGTACAAGTGGTGTAGTAGCATTTATCTTCTTCACATGAAGTTGTGGAGTTTATAAAGAAGTTACTGAAAAAAATAACAGAATATAAAAACCTACTACTCATTGTGATTAAAACCTAGATTAAAAGAACAGCAACAAAACAACCAGAAAACCAGAAATGCATTGTAGCTTAGATTCCTGCAGGGTAATATATAATCTTGAAATACAGGTCATATATAGAGCACTTCAACTGATTTCTAGGATCTTGGGATAAATACAGGTGCCAAGGGATATAAAGGTAATGCAAAGATAAATATAAAGTTATATTATATTTTAAAGTTATTACATTTCACAGAAGATTGAGGTATCTAAAGAAATTTTGCATGTCCCTAATAATGAGCAAGAAGTTGAAAATTATTGAAGCATCTACTAATTATCATATATTTATCACTATTTATGGTCAAAATATGCCTTCTGATTTGAATGGCTAAAAATCATACCGTGCCCAGCTCTGTAAAAAAGGAAATGTTTTCAGATGAAGGAAAAGATTAAATTCCTGATTTACAGAATACAGCCAGAGGTTATTTTTGGTTTTCTTTTTTTGAGGATTGATGGTTGTATGTGGTGAGGTCTTTTCCAACTATGAAAATTCTAAAAAAAAAAAATAAAAATTAATAGTGTGTGTGTGTTCTAGATAATAATAATTAGATTAATGAAATCTTTCAGGCAACCTGTCCTTGAAAGACCATGTTCCATAGTACAGGAAACTCCTGGAAAGAAAATCATAGTGTTTTATCATCTAGCCCCTCACATGAGTGTTTGTGAAAAGCTTCTGGGGTACACAGCATGTACTTTGCTGTCATTCTGAAATACAGTATATCATGAAGGGCAGATATTTGAATGCTAGTTCTTGGTAAAGGATCTACTGAAAGAAACAAAAATTCCTAAATGTAATAATTAAATTAGAATAATTAAACAGATCCCACCCACCACTAAATTTCTCCCAGTCCTGCTGCTGTCTCTGCAGGGCTGGACTCCACTGCAGCTGAAAAAAAGCACAACACAGTCAGAGAAGAGGCAGAGTGAGAGCAGACCCTGGATACAGAATGCCCTGCTCAGCAGTGTGAAATAGGCAAGATGCTGCTGTGCTGACATTTCCCATGGAGAAGAGTCTCGGGCATGCTGAAAATAAACCATCTTGAGAAAGAGATCAGGTAGCTGCCTCACTTTCTGCCAGCTCTTAATATATGACTTCTCCTCCACCAGGCTCTGTGTCAGCAGACAGAGAGAATAATTAGATACACATCAAAAGTGAAAATAATGTACATAGAAAGATTTCCTGCCTGTGCCCAGGCAGATTCTCATAACCAGTGATTTTAGATTTACATTTTGACCTGCAGACTCAAGTTTATAACATTATAGCATAGAAGGGAATCACACAGCCTGAAAGTGTGTCACCTTCTTCTTTATCCATGAGTTTCAATGTGATCATTAGTTGATGAAACCTCATGGCCCTTGTTCAGGTGTCAGAACCTCCCGCCAAAAATAAACCTAGGAAAATGATCACAGGCCCCAGATATTCGCATAGTACTCTCAAAGTGACCTACTTATCTCCCTCTCAGCATGAAGTTAACAGGAAAAGGCAAATAACCCCTGCAACTAAGCCCTGGGAGGCTGGGGAGAGCTCAGAGATGTTTAGATTCTGCTGCAGTAGGAAACCTCCTCCTGTGGGTCAATGGCCTGGAGAGCAGGCTCAGGTGTGTACTCAGAAAGCAGTGTCTCCTCTGACTGGGAACAGGTCACTTAGCTTCTCTTCCTCAGGTGATCAGGGTCCCTGATGCTCTATTCAGAAAAGAGCAGGTGATGGATGGGTTGTGGTTGGGTGAGGAAGAATGATAAGAAGAATGACACTGATCAATGGGGAAACTGAAGTGAGGTAATGCAGGATAGGGGATGTAAAGAGAGGAAGAAGAAATGAGTGAGGAGCCTCTCTGGAGAAAGGGACAGATAGAGCAGAGAGAAAATGCAGTAATGTGGGCACGTTGTATGTAAGAAGGTGATGCAGCAAAAAAAAACTGCTGGAAAGAACTTGAGCTCTTAGCTTATTATTAGCTATTATCTGTGGCACCTATAGAAGCCTAAGAGGCAAACTCATTAGAGCATCATCCATTTCAGAATGAAGTGTTCTTTAATTGATGATTAATACTCTTTAACATTTCTTTTTGAGTCTCAAAGAGAAAGAATTGGAAGAGGAGCTATGTCCTTTGGAGATGGAAGCTGAGAATTGTGATGGAATTCTGTCCCCTTTTCACGCAGATTTGTGAGACTCTTGCAGTCACACACTTGTTACACAGCCAGTGCTTCAGACTACAGAGCATTGTGTGATAATGCCATGTGCAAGTGAAGTGCAGTCTGGGCAGTCCTGCCTGCAGAGAACTTCTCCTGGCTCCTAACTTCATTGCAACAAAATCAAAAAGCAATTCAGGGAAAGGAGAAATTCTTTCTGAAGCTCCGGATTTCTGTGAAATGTCATTTTTCCACCAGCTTTCTGCATAATATTTTCTCATTTCAGTGTTTCTTTATGAGTCCCTCAGTGAGAGGCTGGGCCCTAAGAGCTTTCTGCAGAGCAAATGCAGCCAACAGTGCTTTCCTATCAGGCAGTAACTACATTCATTGTCCTACCTGTATTCCAAGAGGCTCATAGCCAGACCATATGTGTGGAAGATTGTTATCCACTTTGCATGACTGGAAATATCAAGCCCAAGTTGGTAAGAAATATCACGTGATTTGGTGTCATCTCACACCATTACCAGAATAACACAACTTCCAGAAAATATGCTAGAATTGTAAGTGGCACTGTAAAGTCTCATTAAGGCAAAAGGGCATTTTGCCTGCCTAGCTCTTTGCTCCCAAGGAGTATCCTCCCCTCCTCCCACTCCAAACAGTTTGATTTAGTCCTGGTTCCTGATGACACACAAGAGTAATCCTGCATCCCTTCACCTTCTCATATGAATGGCAGATCTGAGAGAAGCAACACTCAAACAACCCAGACAGCACAGGGCATCCCATGTTAGCAGCCCACAGTCCATTCCCTCCTCATGCCTGCCCTGGAGAGCCATGTTCTAGAAGGAGCTGTGTCTGGACTGCCTCTGGAGTCTCTGGACACCTCAATCTCATGCTCATACTGTGAGGAGGAGAGGAGAAAGGACTTGGGGAGCTGGAAGAACCAGGTTAGTCAGAGCTACAGATGAAAGGCCTGGGGTTTATATTAAGAAAAAATAAATCTTATTGTTAATCTGAGGATATCAACGTATCAACTTTTCAATGGGCATCCCAATATTTCATCTATTCTAAATTTTTGGCAATACATTCCAGTCACATACAACCTGCAGCCTCCAGAATCAAACACAAAACTAGGCATCACAATCAGACTTTATAAGCAAAATCTTAGGCTATTCACTGCAAGATATTTCAAAGACATCCAACTGAAACAATCATCTGTTTTTCTTTCTTTTTCTTTTATCTACGATAATTTTTAGACCCCAAAGTGGCCATCCCACCCTGCAGCTCTGCTAGGCAGGAACACTAGAGAAGGTGATTTTATTTCTATTGAAGGCAATAAGAAGCCTAGGATTCAGTGTGAGACGTTCACCACAGAACACTCTGGATAAAAAGCAAGGCAAAAGCATGCAGTACTATTCTGTTCTACACAGAGGGCTGAGCAGCTTCTGTTATGACCAGAGATCCTGGAGTTAAATTTGACATGTTGCATTACTCTGGATCACACGTCCTTGAAAGGTGGATAGTCAAGGAGTTCTCCATAACTCCTTAACTCCATAACTAATATATCTTCTGTGAAGTGGTTCAGTGACTGGCTTTTGACAGAGCAAAGTGATTTCCAGGTGATGTGTGACTAGGCTGAGATGAGGTGTGGGATATGTTACCTTAAGAAATCCATACTTCATAGTACAAAAGACCTTTTCTCTAAACTTTCTGTATAATACCTTTGTGTCCCAAATGCTTCCAGATCTAAAGTCTGTGTTATGTAAGTAAAGAAAAAAAAAAATCTCAATATATGAATATTTTAGATCTTTCTCTCCATTCTGGTTATAGAATTCATTATAGTTATTCAGTAGACTGAACCCAGAATAAAAATCTAATTCAAATGCTATAGCTGGAATACATAGGTATTTCTTCTTGTTGCCAAAATAGCTTATTTAACATATGGATTAGGAAATGGACTTAACACCCAGAGGGTTACTAGGACAATTTGGTAATGAGAGTGCTAGGATATGACAAGTTTTTAGCTAAAGGAATCAAATTATCCACATAAAACAAAAGAGGTTGTCTCATAATGCTGAATTGCTCACCAAACACATACACTTCTTTGCAAAAATTGAAGAAGTTAAGTATTTTTCACTGCTTAGTGTGAATTTTTACACTAATCTTGAAGATAAATCCTGATGGGATTTGCAGCTTGCAAAGGCTGTTCTCAGCTATGCTGTTAATATTTATAAAACTTGTCGAGAGGGATCTTTGTGCCTGTAGATCTTAAATGAACAGACAGATTAGGAATGTGTAGCCTCATACTGAAGATCCTTGGGTCAAATAAGACCTCTCAGGAATGCTGGCATGAGGCAAGGAGAAATGCTGGAACACTAATTCTCTGGTGCAAAGCTTCTCATTCTGACACTTCTGCTAAGATGTGGTCAGGCACTGGATCCTGGAGATGGTAAGAACACTTTTCACATAAGAAGTTCTTTTTATTCTACTGAAAGGTGGGAAATGTGTTGAAATAAGTGGAATGAGTGATTTCTCTGCCTCTGACATAACACATCTAGTCTGTGTAATTGTTTGTGGCTTATCTGGGTAAGATGTGTCGTTCAGGGATTTGAGCTGTCATTTCAGATGAGCAGTTTCAGATGAGCAGCAATTTCAGATTTTTAGCGTTTTTGAGCTAAAAACATTGCAGCAGGAAAGGAATTGGGGTTGTTTCTAGGGAAAAGCCAGTGATAAGCCTAATAAATAAAAGACTAACCCAGTTATATGTAAGGTATGTTGGGCAGTTACTGGCTTGGCTCTTACAAAAACAAAACACAGATGAGCTAACATTTGTGTCTGTTGCTGTTCAGAAGATCCTTGTATCTCAGGCTAGCTATGGATGGACTGAGCTGATGGCCTTGTTGCCTTTTGATTCTGTCCCTTTCTGTGGAGACTTCATTGCAGCAGTGCTTGATACAGTTATTATTTGACCTCATAGCAGGGAAAAAAATTAATTACTTGAACTTTGTAAGTTTCAACAGTAGATTTGAAACCCAGGGATGTCTTTACTTTGCTCAGATGACATCTAAGCAACTGACCACCTCATAAAAGTAAGAGGCTTGCAGAGAAAAGTAAAGAGGGAGGGTGAATGAGAATAGACAGTTAGCACAGTACACTTTTAGGTTTAAAGAGGAATAGCTCTCAAGTGTGCATGAGTTTTCCATGGTTACTCAAATTCCTCCTGTCTCTGCAGTAAATGTCAGAGAAAGTTATGTGAGCAGCAAGTCCTGGCCAAGGAAGTGACATTCGGGATGTCCTTTCCATCACATGCCAAAGCAGCCAAGCAGCTTCAGTTACAGAACAGGTGAGTGGGGTGGACATGCTCTGATGGCAATGGAAGGGGAAGGAAAAGGGCAAAGGAGATGGAGAATGGCATAAAAAGATTGGTTTGTTGCTCTGTTGACTACATCTGTGAGAGAAACAGGAAAAGATTACACTATGGAGACAGTTTTAGATTTTCACAACTACCTTTTTGAAGCTCTAAGTGGATGCTATAATTATATATCTTTTTTTAAACTGCTTTCTTCATAAAACAAAAAATCTTCTGAACAGTAAAACTATTTAAATTACACAAGGTATTCTCAAGTGCTGAACCAGTTTGCAGTGTTGATGTTACACGAGATGTATTCAATTGGTAATTCCCATAATCATTATTTACACCGAAAAAATAAGATTGTCAAAACATGCTCTCAGTTTGGAGAACTGTAGGATAACACCTCTCACTGCAAGACAGGATATATTGGAGTTCATGTAAAATTAGCCTATTTTATTATTAGCCTAACCATCTACATGTGCACTTAACCACTTCATTTGGTCACTGCCACGCCAGGTGGCACAGATCAGTCTCCTCAGCTCCCTGACATACCAATCCAGTTTGCCATATAGTCCTGAAGCAGGGTGCCTCATAAGCTCTCAGAGCAGACACCTCGTGACCCAACAGTGCTGATTCATGACCTACACTTGGACTTCACCTCTTTGGGATCTGATTCGAAAGCCCTCCTGTGTGCTGAACTGTATTATTCCCAGCAGCACGGGGTTGATGCTGGGGCTGTGCTGGTGGGGCTGGGGGTGAGCCCATTCTGCAGGAGGTGTAGGAACACTGTCAGGAGACCTGAGCATCAAAACTCAGGTGCTAGGTGACTTCCCCCTCACCTGGGGTGGGGATCTTGCTGTGTGATCAGGTGAACTTTATTGACAAAGAGTACTCAATGGGAAGTTTCCAAACATTTGTGATACTATTACTGGGTTTTGTGGTCCAGAGATCACCTGCAAATCCCCTGCCATTCATACAGAACAAAAGCTCTACTTGAGGCCATTAACATTTTCTACTTCAAACTTCTCTGAGAGGTGTTTCTTTATCACCATTACAGACTAACATTTTTTTTTTCATCACCCATGTACTAGCACTGATCAGATGACAGCTTAACTCTAAAAATAGTATCTGCAAAGCATCCTGCAAAGCAACCCTGATCTTCACACAATAGCAGATAATCACAAGTCAGTGTCAAGAAAAAGAAAATTAGCTTCTCACCGGTGCTCTACATGTGTCTCCTAATGTAATATCTTAGTTCCTCAAAAAAGCTGCACTGCAATTCAAGCACAGGACAATATGTGGGGATGGAAAATCTGTCTAAAGATGGCTTTAGGAAAAGCACAACTTGACCAAGATTATTACTTTGGGTTGGAAGTTACAGCAAGCTGCAAGGATCCTAAAAAGCCATGCACAATAAAACACCATATAAGAGTGATGAGAGTTTTAAATCCTTAAGAATAGATTTTTCAAGTAAGTTAGATAATACATTTAAGGCATTTCTAGTTGTTGGTAAGTATTTTTATGATTTTATTTTGTTCAGAATATATTTTCCAAAGCAAAGGTATTACTTTTCTTACTCATGTAATTACCAACCCAATCCACTGAAATGTGAATTGTTTCGTACTATGGAAACTTTCTAGATCTGGAACAATAACATACAAACACCAATGGAGACGATAAAATTGTCTAGAAACCATCAAACACATCAAAACATTTTTTTTTTTTCATTGTTAATCTGTGATATGGTAGAATCCCTGCTTCCTTTCCTTCTTTTCCACCCATAAATTACTCATCTGTCTATCTCATCTTATCTTAACAAAATTCCTTTGTTTCTTGTATTAAATTTTCCTTCTGAAAATCTGAGACAATTCATCCAAATTCCCAGAGCTACTATTTTAATTATGGTACCATTTCCACCTGCTAATGTGCCCGGATTCCCCTCTCCCACAGCAGCTCAGACCCTTCACAAAGTCTGCAATGAGGTAATTTCAGCAGGTAGTCATGATAATCATAGTGTGATTAAAATGACAGCTCATATGGCAGCTATACACTGTAGCTCCCAAGAGTGGCACTGAATACTGCTTTCAAAGCAAGCAGAAATCCCAGAATGGGATATTCAAATGCTTTTTACAACACCATGTATTTTATGCCAGAGTCTCTCAGCCCTGGAGACCCAGGTTTCTGGCAGGCTCACACTGGGACAGCCTATTACCATCTCAGATGATGTATCATGAAGGAAAAGTCACATTCTAGCCACAAACTCCTCCTTGGAGCAGGGATCTGCAGAACCAAAGATATGAAGCACAGCTCACCTACATGAGTACCTGTTCTTGGCCCTCCAAAGCTCTCTCCTCCTCCAGTTATGGACACCTCATTGCCACAGGCCAGGACAGAAGTAAAGTTTTCACTCCTTGCTTCACCTCCAGCAAAAGGAAGGAGAGGAATTTAGGGCACTACAAATGAAGGGCACTTCTGTGCCTACAACCTGGGCTATGAGGAGACTCCCAGAATGCACTGTTCTCTTTGGGACAGGGACTTTTCTTTGTGGGTGGGGATTATCCAGACCCTTCCTCACCTAGAAGAGTTTTGCTCATTAAGCAAAGCTCCCTGTTGACTTGCACTTTGATTTCCACAGCAGGTGTTCTCCACATCCTCCACTTCAGACTGGCATTCAGCTCTTGGAACTCTCACTCCTTCCCCCTGAAACCATTTAATCTAGAAACCCATTTAATCTAGGTGCCAAATCCTTAGCACTTGCATTCTGCCCCACTGATCTTCTCCTATCCTGCCACTCTAGTCCCTAAGGGAGAGACAACCTGTCTCCAAGGGAGCTGGTCTTGGTGTTATCATATCCCAGAGGGAAAGGAGAAGATGACACATGATTGCTCCTGACCCAGCCCCAGACTTCTTCTGCAAGTCCCTCAGGACAGGAGTGTCAGACAAGGGAGAAGAGTGTCACAAATTCTTCTTCCCACTGCAACCCTGCATTTGCTCTTGCATTTGAAAAGTGAGGTAGGGATTTCCTTGGGTACACAATGCCATCTTCACATCCAAGTCACATGGAACAATGTTGTGTTGAAATATCATGAAGATGGTCTATGAGAATAACGTGTCTACAATTTTGGCTGCAGAAGGCTTTCTCTGTTGCCCCTGCTGGCATTAGAGTCTAGGAGGTCATCATGTGTGGAGACTGGAACATGGTCATCCTAAAATAAGTGAGGCTGATGCTAAGAGCTGAGCCTTTCCTGGTACACGCCCTGTGAAGGACCAGACAGATCACTGTTGTCAAAAGAAGTACTGCAAGTCTTTCTCCTTAGGCTACTCTACCAGGTCTTGATATTTCGACCCTAATAATTCTAGGCTTTCTTTGGCCCTGTGTTTGTTCTGTCCCAGTGGTGAATGCCTGAGACTGGCTGAGCCACCTGCTTCGATTTTAACCCATCTGCTGTGATTCAGTGATAATC
>JAOEGS010015807.1:0-57966 GCA_025447755.1 Corythornis vintsioides | reverse complement strand
ATACAAAAATAACTGCTTATATTTCTCTAATTCTATGTGATCCTGTGGCTTACAAGTGTTTTGGCCTTTAGTAATATACAGCACTTTATTTTTGGAAGAATAATGAAGTACTGTAATGTGCAACAAATCCAATATGTTAAACAGTTTTAATATGCTGTTCTTCTAAAACTGTGTTCTTAATTTGCTTACAGGCTGTAGCTGCTTTTGCAGTTTCTGCTGTAGCTTCTCAGTGGGAGAGAACTGGCAAACCATTTAACCCACTCTTAGGAGAAACCTATGAATTAACCAGGTAATAATTACATTTGGAACTGGGGCTATTTTCATTTTAGAGTTAGCACTCTTGTTGTAGTTTGGTAGTTTATTCAGTCAAATAACTCAAAATCTACTAAATATACTGATTTATGCCCCACTCCTGACTATCTCAAAACCTTTGAGAAGCTGGTATAAAAGTGAAGAACTTTATTTCTAGAGTTAGGCAGAGTATTCTTTGAATTATTCAGAGAAATATTGGTCCAAGTTCTTCCACAAAAGAAATTTCCTGACCAGAGACAATTTAAATAGTGTTTTGCTGCTCATGTCAGAGGAGTTGTGTAAAGGACTTCTAGCTTGCTTAAAGAAGTGGTGATGCATCTGCAGCAGAGAAAAGAATTTTAATTCAGACCTTCTCGTGCTTTCCAAAGAGTTTGGAATATTTTCCTGAGTTATTTCAGTGAAACTTCTTTAAATGCCTTTCTGGTTGGAAAGTCATTTAGCTGTTTGAATGTGGGGTTTGGGTATAAAGTTAACTTCATTAACTGTAAATGTGTGATGGACTAGGGAAGAAAAAGCTTCACCTTTGGTTTAACAAATGTTGAAGAATTTTTAGATTAAAGTATCAAGTGACTTTTTCTCTTGTAACATCATAATTCTCTTTTTTTGTTGTTGTTGCTAGGGAGGATTTAGGATTTAGGTTTATATCTGAGCAAGTCAGCCACCACCCACCTATTAGTGCATTTTATTCTGAAGGCCTCAATAAGGACTTTATTTTTCATGGATCAATCTATCCCAAACTAAAATTCTGGGGAAAGAGTATAGAAGCAGAGCCTCGGGGAACAATCACTTTGGAGCTTCTGAAGTGAGTATGAGAAGTAAATACCTTTTAAATGTTGATTTTCTTAATGTTTATTTGAATGAAAAAAATGTGATAATTCTGTTGACTCTTCAGGGGTGATTATCTCCAATCCTCTTGCTGAAGAGGTTGTAAGAGTTTACTTAGATGTTAATTTTCACTGATTAAATTCAGAGCTGCTTTTTTTTTTTTATGCCATGCCTGCATATCTCTAGCAATTCAACCCAGTTTTTCCACTATGAAAATTAACACTTAAAAACAGAATGCTGCTGAAAGCTTGTTCTTGGAAGGCATGTGAAACTTAGAGTGTGAGGGAAAATTCTGGTGCAGGGCTTTTAAATATCGTTGGTTTGAATTGGTGTGGAAAGAGCTGCAAGTGTGATGAGGAAAGGTGAGAAACTTGTCAGGATTGTCCTGCCACCTGCTCACCACTTCCCGTGGGTGATCACCTTCCTGCTAAAATTGGGATTACTTCCTCCTCCAGATTACTCCCAGGCTTCTCTCTAATTACACATCTCTCATTAATTACCTGACTTTCTGTAAGCTCATTTGTGCCGTGGTGGCACAGAACACTCCTGAGCTTGCTTTCCCAGGTTAAAGTGCAAGATAAATGGTTGCAGAAAAAAACCCTCTTCTGCATTTGAATGTTTAAAGGTGCTTTTATAAAAGCTTTCCTCAGGCTGAGCTCTGAGGGAGGTTAGAAATGTCATCTAATTAAATATTTATGTTTTTGTTTTCTGTAAAGACCCCACTTTCTTGCCATAGAAGCATTCTATAGTTTCTTTTGAGAGTCTAGTTTATTTGTCCTACTGCTGGCATCTAATTTTACAAATCTTATAAAAGTATGAACTGGTTTTGGATAGGAATGGTGATGGAAATTGAGGAAATTTCTTCTGAATGTAGAAGGAACTCTGCATGTTAAGTGTACAGTGCAGATGTGACAAGTATAAAGCCTGTTAATTGAGAGCATGCCTGGATTTAGAAGACTATTAAAATTATTGCTCTGCCTAATCAAATTACAGGGCACAGATTTAAACTGGAAAATAAATGATTAAAGCATCTATTTTTAAATAATTGCTTCAGGTTAGCAGCAGAAGTTGGAAGGTTGAGCTTCTTGGTGGTGTGATTCATCTGTTCTGAGTTTGAATAGTCCCAGAGCAGCTCAGGGCTCAGCAAACAAGTAACTATTTCAGAAGCCAAATCAGAAGTGCACCTTAAGTGCCCTGTTTTTGTTAAGCAGGGCTGTGTTTTCAAAACATGCATCAGAAAACACAAATCTCCCTCTCTTCTCCAGTACAAATAAGTGTTTCAATTTATCAGCACTGGCCTTGGGTGTCTTTTGTGTTCCACTACACAGCCTCTGAAGTCAGGTAGTTAATGAATTAAAAAGTGTGCTAAGAGTGGTGGGATAAATTTGGGGGGGTTCTGGTATTTTTTTCCCCACAGTTGAAGAGCAGTCATTGTTCTAAAGCATGCTTGAAGAAAATTTGCTGTGGAAAATAGTCAAGACTTCAGTGATCTGGTTTTTTCTCTGTACTGGAAAATGACAGACTGGTTGGAAACATTAAATAGGAGAGTTCACTCCATACTTACTGGAAGTAGCAGTATGGGGGCTTTGCTACAAAGAGGACACTGCTTGTTTCTATTTTTTTAATATATTTTTTTATATCAAAAAAGTGTTGGCAGGCTTTCCAAAGGGGAATTGGTTGCCAACTGGGTAACTTAAGCATTTCTTTTACCAGCATGGAAAGATGAGTGAGAATAGATGGCTTTGAGTCTGCTGAGCCAGTGATAATGGGAATCCTGTTATTTAACATTCTGACCACTCTTGGAAGAAGGTCTTTTAAGGATTTAGAATCTGTTAACTCATCTTTGTAAAGCTTTGCACAAAACTTTTAAAACCAAAAGGAAACTTAATGGGAAAATTCTGCAATTCTGTGACTTTGAAGGAAAAGTAAAACTTTGTGGGAAGGAGGGAACTGAGTAATAAATTGGATTTTTGAAAAGTCATGTTTATGAAATTAACAGAGTGCTGAGTGTCCAACCAATGTTAAACAACCAAAAAAACCCCAAACCACCCCCATTTGCCTCCAGTGACACTGGAGCCAGCCTCTTAAACCAGTGTGGAAACTTGTGGTATGTTTATAGAAACCACTTTTCCAGTTTACTGCCTCCTGTCACTTCCTTTAGGTTCAAAAACCCTTACCCCTCAGTGTCCATACCATGAAAAACTGTTGAAGTGGGTTAGTCTGCCTAGGCCTGGAGGAGAGTCTTCCTACCAAACTGGTGGTGACTGTCTGCTAGAAGACTCAAATATTGATGTTCAGTGCTTTTTTTGGTCCTTTTTTAATCACAGAAAGGAACTCTATATTATTAATTTAGAGGTTTATAAGAAAGAGTTTTAGGAAGATGTCTGCAGTTTGCTGTGTAGCTGGATAAAAACACTAACAGGCCTTAGTTTGTCAGGCCTGTTCTCCTGTGAGTATTGTGTTTTAGCAAGCAACTTTCAAAGTGTAAATGAAAAACAAAAAGAGAAATTCCTGTACTGCTGTTTATGTTGAGCTGGAATTTGTAATCAAAAGCACTGTAAAACTTTGGGTTTCAGCTCTGTGAGAAGGATGAAAAATAAAGGGGATATCACTTGATTAACTTGCACTTTTAGATACAACACATCGTTGACTTGCAAAAAAAAGTCTGTTGTTTTTTCTCTCTGGAAGTTCATTGCTGGCTGTTCATAGGAGTGCTAAATATTTTACCCTTGCCATGAACAGAACTGAAAGCAGGTTTACATTCCATCTCAAGAGACAAGAAAATGATTGATTTCTCTCTTTTCTTCACAGACATAATGAAGCTTACACATGGACAAACCCAACCTGTTGTGTACATAATGTAATTATTGGTAAACTGTGGCTAGAACAATATGGGACAGTAGAAATTGTAAATCACAGGTAATGCTCATTATGAAACTGAGGGTTGGCTTAGAAGGGCTGGTGTTATAAACCAGAGAGGTTTGATTTTCAGATCCACAGGAAAGTTTGTTTTGTAGGTCCAAAGTCTTGGGTTTTTTCAGCCTGGAGAACAGGAGAGACCTTCTGGCTCTCAACAGCTCCCTGACAAGAGGTTGGAGGCAGGTGAAGTTGGTCTCTTCTCCCAAGTAACAAGCAACAGGATGAGAGGAACTGGCCTCAAGTTGCCCCAGGGCAGGCTTAGGTTGGAGCTGAGAAACAATTTCTTCCCCTCCAGGGCTGTCCAGATGCCCAGGACAGGGGTGGAGTCCCTGTGATCCCTGGAGGAGTTTCAATGCTTTGGAGCTGTGGTGCTGAGGGACATGGGTCAGTGGTGTCCTGGCACTGCTGGGGGATGGTTGGACTCCATTACCTTAAAATTCTCTTCCAACCAACATGATTCTATGATTCTAATCTTTGGACTGAGTTTGGTATCCTAAAGAAAAGGCAGATGGGGTTAGATGACTTAGAGGGTATGAAGGTTTTACCTTTGTGAGTTACCCACTGAAATTCAGACTTATGGAGAGAGAACAGAAATGTAAACTCCAGAAGTACTAAATGGAGTGCTGGAGGCTTTGCAGTGAACACCCATCATGCTGATTGTGATTTGCCACTCTTTTTAGTTTGGATAACTGAGAATGTCTTAGATTGAAGGTACAGCAAAGTAGGATAATATGCATTTAGAACATGTAAATTGCTCTGCCAACTGCCTATATAAAAGCTTTTTACCTTACATAAACTAAATTACCTCCTATAATGATGAGGGAGAGAATTTAATGAAAACTGTATTACTTCTGCACATGTTTTTCTGACAATAAATGGGAGCTTTAGTCCAGCAGAGCTGCTGTTTTGATAGTTCTCATGGCATTAAATCCACAATCCTGTCTCCTGTATTGGCACAAGAGACCCAGGATGGTCTCTATAAACTTTCTGCTTGACATTTGGCCTGATACCTCACCAGGAGAGATTATTTAGGGATGTGTACACCTCAGTGCAAGGAAGATGCTGAAATATAATACTGGTTTATGTCTGTAAAGTATTTAGCTTGGAATATTTTTTATATGAAAGTTAAAGGTAACTTTTGAATGTACTTGACTAGATTTCACTGCATAGGTGGCTTGTAACAGTTGTTTCTCATTACAAGTAGTTGTAAATAGATATTAAACACATTTCAGATAAGTAGTGTGAGTTAAGTAGACTGCAAGACTGCATTCTGTTTTATTCCTAGTGTTTAGATAAATCTTAGATATACATAAAACTCAGGAGCATGGTCATGTTTTCAGTTGGCTTTTACAGGCTGGTGTCTTCATGTGCACACTGATTTCTTTTTTTGGTCCTTTTTGTGGAATTTTGAACTGGATCCTCCATTTTTAATGCTCTGATCAGATAATAAACCACATGTTTCTTTACCACAGGTAAAGAAAAACAATGATATAATAACTATCCCCCTCCAGTTAACTATGAAAAAAGCTCAAGTAGGGTAAAAATGTACATTTCCTAATGTATTTAGTTTGCTTCTCTAAGCCTGTGCTTATTTCCTCTGCAGTACTGGAGATAAATGTGTCCTTAATTTTAAACCATGTGGACTGTTTGGAAAAGAGCTTCACAGAGTGGAGGGATACATTCAGGACAAGCAGTAAGTGAGAAAAGCCTCTTGGCCTCTGTTTCTGAGCACTGTGACATTTCTTTTGTGCTGGCAAAGTGGCCACAACTGATGTGACTGCAGCTTTTTTAGCAATGCACATTGTAATCTGCTTCTGTTCTCTGTCAGTATTGAACCCCTTGATTCTAAAATGATCATTTTAAGGGTTAATAGAAAAAAACCCACAATCTACAGTCTAGTCTTTGCAATAAAGGTATCCAGGGAAAACGCAGAGTAGTCACAACTGGTTTCACTGTTGTGCAGCCACAATTCCAGTCTTCAGTTTAAATTAATGAGAAGATGGTTATTAGAAATTTTTAATCAAACTCAAATGGTTTTTATGCCTCAGGGTCTCTACATTGTAAACTGTTGGCTTTATTGCACCCAAACTCACTTGAACATGGCAAAAGCCTGTGGCTAAGCCATGAGGATAGCTTCTGCAGGACTGAATGGATGCCAGAAAGGTGGGAATCAGCTGAAACCTTTTCTTTGCATTATCAAATACCTAGTTTCTAAAACAATTTGCCAAGAAGCCTGAAATACAACCACTAAAATAGGGTGCTGGGTGTTCAGTACAGATAAGGAGCTGCACAACTTGGCTTGGAAGGCTTTGTAAGAAGCAAAAGCTGACTCTCCTTTGCTTTCTCTGCAGCAAGAAGAAGCTATGTGTGATCTATGGCAAGTGGACAGAATGCTTGTGGTGCACTGACCCCATGACATATGAGACTTACAGAAAGAATGAAAAGAGAGGTGGTGAACAGAAGAAATCAAAGCTGGTAAGATTGGAGATTCTTTAGGGAGAAAAGATACTAAAATATCAGAAATGAAAGGAAAACATCTGCTTTATGGAAGGGGTCAGGTGTAGGGTTAACACAACCCCTAAGCTGATGTTGTCCAGTCCTTGAATGAGGAAAGTGGCTCCACTGTCAACTCCAGATGTAAAAATACTAGAATTTGGGCTTTAAAAAAAAAAAAAAAGTAATTACATGAATTTTAAGTCAGTTATGATTTTAGGGATGTAGCCTGACAGGATCTATGATGTAAACAGCCTTGACAGCAAAGGGGTCTGGAAATGGGTGGGTGTTTTCATCACAGGTAAGTGGGCAGGTAAGTTACAAGCAAAGCCTCAGTTTGTTGTACAGTGCAGCAGAGGACTGTTGGATTTCTTGACATCACTGTGGTCTTGCAGACCCTGGTTGATCACTGAAAATAAATGAAAGAGAAGCTAATTACTCTTAACATTAACAGGCTCAACCTTTTTTTTTTTTTAAGTAGTATTTATATCAGAAAAATCTAATGCACCAGCAGGGCCTTGCTTCTGGCTCTGGATTCCATCATGGTACAGGCTTATGTTTTGACTTTTAAAATTTAAATAATAAGGTTCTGTTCATTTAATAAAAATCAACTCTTTCTTTCCTTCCTTCCTGTTGAATCTATATTTAGATGGGGAACTGTCTAACAGTAAACCAGATGTTGACATGGAAAGTAGCCTAAAAGAGTCTTTTTAAATAATGAATACTCAAACCAAGTGATTGAAATTAGACTCTTAACCATATGGAGCTGTTTTTCTAGTGTATAAAACAGGCCCTGTTTAACTTAATAGGGTATTTTTGAATCAAGTAAATGGGCCATGTCAGAGGGGACTGAAAAGAAGCAGAAAGGAGGTGGGAGTGAGGGGAGGGAGGAGAACTGTGTTACTATCACTTGAGGATGTTATTGCTTCAAACTCCCCTTCTGATTCTTATGGTTTTAAATGTTTTCCTATGGTGAAATCCTCTGGAATTCCAGCATGTAGCTCTCTGTGTCCTGTGCAAGTCAGATTCTCTTGGATTCTGAGAGCAGCCTCTTGAAGAATACTGCAGTTGATTTTTATCTGTGTGTTGCAGCAGTGCAGCTGCTAGCAAAGGAGCTTGGAAGGAAAGATGCTGTGTTTGTAAACTTAAGTACAAAGTCTCTAGTAAGAAAATTGGCAGTGATAATAGTTACTAGAATCTAAATAATGGGCAATCAAACTGAAAGAAAGGCATCTCTGTTTTTTAATTGCACAGCCAAATCTTTTGAAAATGGTGAGGCAATGTCCAAAAGCAGGCATGCCCTATTTATCTTTCTTAGGCCATTAACTGGTTTCAAATGCAGTCTTTGCTTATTTCAACCTGAAGTAGTAACAGTCAGTGTTAGGTGAGATGAAGCTCTGCATGGGATAAGAAAGAAAATTGAAGATTTCTAGAAGACATTCACTTAGTACTGTGAATTATGTTTTTTTTTGAACAGACAAGTTGTACATAGGTGGTGGGAGACTACTCGGAGATGTCAGGAGCCAGAAATTACCATAAAAATAAGAGGAGGAGTATACAGAGTGAGGAAGAGCAAACAGGATGGGTGAGGCAGAAGTACAGGAGACTGTTTAGTATCTCAAACTTCAACAGATTTTTCAGCAGTCACTGTAGAACTCTCACTGAAACTGATTTTTCCCTTTGTTCCCCTGCCAAATCTTATCTCTGTTTCAGAGTGAAGATGTTATTAAATCTGAAAATGATGAGGCTGATGATATGCCAGAGGTTCAAGACACAGTGCAGTTCATCCCAGGCAGCAAATTGCTTTGGAGAATAAATTGTAGGCCACCCAACTCATCACAGGTACCTGTTTCAATCAGTCCTTCATTGCTATCACTAGTGACTTACCATGGGAACACGAGCAATGTTCCAGGGAGGCCTGGATGATGTGTCTGTCCTTAGCATGGATACTAAGAGGCTCAGGCAGCTCTGGCTGCAGCAGTGAAGTTACAGCCAAGCTGCCAGCCTCCTTCTGTGCTGGAAACACTGCTGCTGTGTTGAAGCTGGCAGAAGGGCCACATGTTCTGACTGCAGCTGCTTTGCTGGGAGTCTGGTGTCTGAGGTTAACCTGCCTGCAAGGGTTTTGCACTTTGAGTGGCTAAAATATGGTTACACTTCTGCTGACCCTGCTGTTGGAAGACAGGCTTCCAAACGTGCAGTAACTGGGCAGCTGGATGTTCAGTAGTTTCAACAAGACTTTTTAGTCTTTAGTTATGGGTGTTTTTCATAAAAATCATGTTGTTAAATATCAGATATGGAGAAAAATCTGCATTGATCCTTTGAAGCAAAGACTGCTTAGAATAAAGCTGTAACTTCCACCCCCTTCTGCCCTTCCTTGTCCCCTCCCACCCAAATAAAATCCCCTTTAGTTTTCTATGAACCTAACCTGGCTTTCAGGGTAGCCAGTGTGAGGAGGTTTGACTAAGCAATTTCTCTTGCAAGTTCTGTGTATCCATCCACAGATTGTACAGGGAATCCAGTGCCACACTGCTAAACTAACTTGTCTGTTATCTCTCATTTGCTTTGAAGATGTACAATTTCACCAGTTTTGCTGTGAGTCTCAACGAGCTGGAACAGGGCATGGAAGCAATTTTGGCTCCCACCGACTGTCGGCTACGTCCCGATATCAGGAATATGGAGAATGGAAACATGGGTATGTGTTTGCTGGAGGAACTGTTTCCCATTAGTTACTCTGGAGAGATGACTCAGGGGAGGCTGGGTTGATCCAGGGATGCTGTTTTCAGTTTCCCATTCCCAGAGCTGCTTGAACTCCTTTTCATCCTGTGTTAATGAACATGCTTTTGAACAACGGATGATGTCTGTTTTCCCCCAGAAAAGTCTGGGAGGGCAGATGTGTCCAAGGTGGATCCCCAAGACTTCTGCTCTGCAGTATTTGCATGTTTAACTGGGGAGGGGGGAACTAGCAGATGTGCTCTCTTGCTCTGGAATTTCTCTGGAAAGACATGTGGTGAACAGACATACTCTGTTGCTCTGGCATTTGGCAAAAAAAACTCCACGTGGCCAAATAATGGAAAAACCCACTCTATTATGCCTAATCCAAGTTCTTTCCTGCTGTCTCAGTGCAGTGTTTGTCAGATAAGCCACCAATATTTCAGTTTCAACTCTAGTAGCAGCTTTTCTGAAAATAACATGGTTGGGGTTTTTCTGTCGCCTGAGACTTTCATTGTTCAGAGAGCTGGTGTGCAGCAAATGCTTTCTCACTTAAATAAACTACATTTCATTGCTCTGCAGTCTTTTCTGTTTTGCTAAGCTAATTCTCTTGAAATGTTTGATAGATGTGGCTAGCAAAGAAAAAGAGAGACTGGAAGAGAAGCAGAGAGCTGCCCGCAAGGAGCGCGCACGAGACGAGCTGGAGTGGCACACACGGTAAGGGAAGGGAGCTGGGTGTTGCTTTAGTGCTTGGAGTTGTTTGGGATGCTGCTTCAAATGCTTTGGTTTGAGACAGGCTGTGTTTGATTTGCCCCATGACAGCACAGGTTGTGGTGTCACTTCAAGCATTTGCTGGGAAAATGGGAAAATGAAGGAGCTGGAAGCCAAAATGGTTGAGAAATTTGTCCTGGAGAAATTACCTAATAAATGCTGAAATAATTAACTACTGTCATAATTAACTACTGTGCTAATGCTGGATTTTTTGGGTGGGGGGTGATTTTTAAAACCCTATGGAGCTCATCTTTTTGCTAGAATGAATACAGTGTTTAATCTCATTCTAGCCAATTCCTGTCCAGCTTTTGGCAGTGGAGTAAGACATGGCGACCCTGAAGGGCCTTTTATTTTTACACTCTTAGGACTTTTTGGCTTGGATGCTTCAGAAATTGCTCTTTTGATTATGTATTGAAGGGACTTCTCAGTCCTAGAAGGTGCCACAGGGTAATGTGTGATTTGGCTCCTGCTCCTGCTGATTGCTTTTCACAGCTCCCCGTGCTGTGCAGTTAAATGGTTGCTCCCAGCCTGGTACTGCAGGTGCTGCTTCAAAGGCAAGAAGCTTGGGATGCTCCCATGGTTTAATGGAATTCCAAAGGGAAAGCAGTCTCTTTCCAAAGCCTGGAGGAGCAGCTCCAGACTCACTGCAGTTAATGCATTTGAAAGGCTTGTGCAGAGAACATGGAATTGTTTTCAGTCAGTGTGGCTAAAAAGGTAGCATCTGTGAATGGTGTGTGCAGAGAACAGCTCCCCAGGACAAAACTGCTTCCTGTTTGGACAGAGTTCCAGAAGGAATTGTGTAACTGATTTAGCCTTTATTTAAAGTAAAAATGAATATATATATATATGTACACACATATAATCTAGACTATCAGTGCTATTTTTATATAGAGTAGGACAATAGCAAATTTCAAATCCTTGTCATGCTCCTTTATGTTAAAAATAAATAAATAAATAAATATAAAGATGTTTTACAGTGGTGATAATTGTGGAGGAAGTTTAATGCCCTAGTTCTTGTTTAGAATATATCCTGATTATTTTTTTCTGATAAAAAAAATACCAGCATATGTTTTGTTAAAGATGCAAAGTTGTGAGTTTTCTTCCCTTATTAATAACTGCTTACTCAGTTTTTTTTTTCTTCTATTCCTATTTATTTTTCTTTTTACAGATGGTTTCATCAAGGCACTAACCCATACACTGGGACTTCAGATTGGCTGTACTCAGGTGGCTATTTTGATAGGAATTTCTCAGACTGTCCAGACATATACTGAAATTCCAGAACCAATTGCTCATCTCATCTGGACATCTAGTTACTAGATTTCATTCCAAGCCAGTTACTCTGGTTTTGTTGATAGCAAAAACCAGCTTTTCTAAGTCAATTTTAACACAAGTTCTATTGGTCAACAATCAAGGATTTAATTTTCACTAACGTCGGATTGCCAAATATTGAAATACTGCTGCATTCTGTCCATAAAGCTGCACCTGAAATCATCATTTGTCACTAATTTTCATGGGGCTTTTGGTTCTTCAATCCCCCCCCCTCCAGTTTCTTTGTCAGGAAGATACTCTGTATCCTGTAGAGCACATAACATCCTTGAAAACTACATAAATAAAATAGAAATAATATCCTTGTTACTTAGTACAATAGTGAAGAATCTGAAGGGTTTGGAACTCGGAGCAGGGATGAAAAGCTAATAAGGTAGGATCCAGTCAGTGCTCCCTGTGAGGAGATGCAGGAGAACTTCTTTAGGGTCTGTAGCACAAGGTGGGGACTGGAGCTCCCAGCTCTGCTCTTGAGTGTGATTCAATAACCAAGAGACCTGTGGAACCACAAACCAGCCCGAGCTTCTCAAGCTGTAGTTGTCTGTTACAGAATCTTCACAACTTCTGGACACTGTGAGCATTAAACTGTGTACCTGTGATTTAAAATTACATCAAGTCTATGTCAGGAGAAGGGAAGGGTGCTTGAAAAAGTGCTTTTATTTGTTTGTTTGTTTTTTTTTCCTGAAGTCAAACGGCTGTTCTGAAAACAGAAGTTTCAGAAGCAGTTGCAGGAATGTAGAGGTGGTTACAATGTAAAATATATTGCTTGCTACCACTTGGAGGCTTCAATCTTCTGCACTACCTTTGGCAGCTTCAGCACTGTGTTTGTTCCTAGACTAACCTTTGATTTGGAAGCACTTTGGTGTATCTGTCCACACAGGTTCCTGTTCTGGGGAAGTTTTGGTTTGCATGTTTTTCATTATTAGGTCATGTCTGTTTTGTACGTTGTGAAAACAAAAAAAAAAAGCAGAATCAATTTAAAGCTTTGGCAGAGTTATACCTATTACAAGTCTTCTGTGAGCATGTGATGTCAAAATGGGAATTTTTAGTTTGGTTTTTTTTTCTTATCAAACCATCAAAGCCATGTCATACTGGAAATAACCAGTTACTGAATTCCTGCATTCATTTTCTTTCAAGTGGTACATTTAGGGGAGTAAGGGGGGAGAGAAGAGGATTGAAAAACTAGGTCCAGTAATTTAAACTAATCCTGATGTTGATTCTTCTTTTGTGAAAGGTTTTAATTGAGTAACCAGGCAAAAAATGGAGAGAGTGGCTGCACTGCTGTGTTCACAGTAATTGAGAAATTGCTGGTGTTAAGCACCAGCAACTTGAGCAGTTAATGGAAGAACTGGTCTGACAATTGTCCAAACCATCTGTGGTTTCATCCAGAGAGTAGATTTTTGGAGAGCTTCTCTCCCAGCCATGGGATTAAAAAGCAAAAGAAAATTAACATACTCACAGAGAAACATTTTTATCTCAAGCTGTGTCCTAATGATTGTATTGACTTGCATTTTTATGGAAGTCTAGTTGTTGTCCTCATTGTAACAATAAGAGAAGCTGTAAAACTTCAAGGCAGCAAGAGCCTGGAACGTGCTCTGGCAACTTTATTCTGCTGCCAGCAACTGTCCTTTGTGTTGGTGGCAAGTGGGGAGGCCTCCCAAGCCAGATGTGGTCCCACAGCACAGACTGTAGGGTTGTCTTTGTTCCTAGCAAGTGTGGACACTTGACTTTTAAAAAGACATTGCTGAGCCACAGGGGACAGCATAAAATTACCTTTTATTAACAAAAAAGAAAATAATTGGACTTTAATGACCGTGCCAGGCAGTGTAACCCCTTTTCCAAACTCTCTGCAGGCAGCACAGGGAGCCCTTTGTTGGATGGGAGTGGCAGGATCCATGTGTGCAGCCAGGTCAGCATCTCATGGGAGTGTAGAACCTGCTTAAACTGAAGAGTACACTTAAAGCTGGAGTTGTTTTTAAACAAATCCATAACTAGAAATGGCTGGAATGGGAAAAACTAGAGGAATTGCTGAAGAAATGCTGTGTTTATGAAAAGCAGCACAGGGGGTTAACACCCCTCTGCTCTGTCAAGGTGTACATTGGAAAACCTGAAGCAGGGAAACATTGCAAGGAGGTGTTTAACCCAAACTTGAGTAGAGAATCTTCATTGATTGAGAAAGAAACAAGATGTCTGAAGCAAGAGCACTTCTTTAGTTGTGTCTTGACTCCCTTTCTCCCCTTCCTTTTGTGTAAAGTCGTTAGTAACATTTCAGAGGAGTTCAAAATCCCTTCTAATTTATTGTTCTTTATTCATGACACTCAGAAAATCCTTTCCCCTCCCTGCCCACGTGGCTCTGCTTGGCTGGAGCCAGGGGCTGCCTGATGCTCTGAAAGAAGTTTTCTTCTCACTGCAGCTCTCGCCTGGGTCGTTGACGTGTCAGAACATGAATAACTTTGCACCTTTTGAAAGAATGTCACTTTTATAACTTGATTAAACACTGTATATAAGATAACTGTGTTAGTATATGTTAATAGAGCTATGTAGAAAAACCACCTAGAAAGAAATTATAATAAATACTTAATACCCTCTGGGCCTCTAGATGGTGATGTGGATGGAGATACTCTTTTTGTGGGAGTTTTTCTGGTAGGGTAGGAGGGCTGGGGATGCCTCTGGCTTTGGGTCTGTGCTTTGCTTTCTCTCTGCTCCTTATTAGACAGAGAGGATTTAAATCAGAGCTTTGAACACCTCTCCCCCCACCACCCTCCACGCTCTTTGCAGCTGTGGGTAGACTCGGGTCCTGAGCAGCTCTGAGGAGCAGGGGCCGAGGGCAGCCCAGGCCCAGAGCAATAGGAGGGAAGGAGGGAGGGACGGGAGGTGGTGTTGGGAAGCGGGGAGGGGGCAGCAGGGAAAGGGCTGTGGATGGGGGGCGGGGCAGCGCTCCCAGGGCCGAGCCAGTGGCAGCTGGAGCAGGGAAGCGAGGGGATTTCTCCTGGAACACACTGCAAAAGGGAAAAAATGAACTTTAGAGTTCCTATGCAGCATCTGCACCACTCTATTGCACGCACTGTCACGGTGCCAGCTTGATGAAACTCCTGGCACAGAATTCTTGGTACCTGGATTAACAAGGACATAAACACACCCTAAATTACCCAGGCAAGAAAAAAACGAACAACAACCCAAAACCAAACAGAACCGTAGTAGTATTTATTCCTGTTTACTGAGAAGTTTTATATCGTGTGTGTGGGGAGAGGGCCTGCCAAGTTATTTTTTTATCAAGCCTCTGCCCCAGAGCAGGGGTGAGGCTGCTGCTCTGCCCTCTCCTGCCCTGCTCGCCTGCTGGGTGCCACCCCGGCCCCTGCGGCAGCGGGAACCACCCGAGGTGCGGGTCACCCCCGAGGTGCGGGTCATCTGCACACAAAGCAACGCTGGGCTCTGCAGCCCTGGGGGGGGAGGCTCCTCGTCCCGCGCTCCTTCCCTTCCGTGCCCCACACAGGCGTTCCCGGGACGTCGAGTTTCTTTTTGTAACATTTACTACCGGTCCGTTGCCGACCCTGCTCTCCACAAGGCTGCGGCCGCCGCCGTCGCCGGGTGCGGAGAAGAGCCCGGGCCGAGGTCCCGGCAGGGCGGGGGCGCCACCATCTTCCGCCGCCGTGACACAGCAGGGCGCCGCGCGCTACCGCCCTTTGACTGACAGCGGCGCCGTCCAATCGCGCGGGGACCCGGGGGCTCTCGGCCCGCCCTGTCCCGCCCCGCGGCGGGCGGGGTTCCGGCGCGGGGGGCAGGAAGAGGCGAGCGGCGCAGGGCCTGCGGGAGGTGGCGGCAGGTACCGGGGTGAGCGGGGTTCGGGAGGCGGCTCCGGCTCCGCCGCGGGCTCTGAGTGACCCGGCCTAACCTGGCCTGACCCACCTCGGTCTGGTCTGGTCCGGTCCCGCCTCGCCTGCTTTCGAGCTCTCGGAGGCCGGCTGTAACCCCGCGGGGGGAGAGGGGGGGTATCCCTCTGGAGGAGGCCCGGGGGGATGCGGTCCGAACTCTTCGGGTCTGGGCTCGGCTGGAGATCGCGGCCTCTGGGCGGGCGGGGAGCGCCGGGGGCGGCCATGGCCGGGCTGTGCTGTGCGGCCGGCCTGCCTGCCCCCGCCGTCCGTGCCAGCGGCCCAGGGCCTGGCTTTCGACAGCGGCTCGGGCCGGGTCCCCCGGAGCGGCGGTACCGCGTCTGAGATCGTTGCGATCGGATCGACCAGCGCCGAGCGGGGCTGGGGGCTAAGCGGCGATGCGAGGGTAAAAACAAGTGCCAAGTCATGCAGGCCGACCGCAATCCCGCCGTTAACACCTCGACCCATGAGGCCGGTCAAGGCTTCCCTCGGGAGACACGAAGCTGCCGTTCGGGGGATCCCCCGTGTGTAGGGTTCCTCTGGCGCACGGCAACCCGCGGTTCTCTGCTGGGATGCTGAAGCAGGAGGCCGCGATTAGCATTTAATTAGGACTTCTTGCAATTGAAAGGTCCCTTGTCCAGTAGAACTGTGATAGGAACCAAGGAATGAAACATGGGGAGGATGGGGATGTTGTGGCCAAAATCTGTGGCATGTCCTGTGTTCACCCTGGGTTCTGCTTTAGCATCTCTGCATCAGCCTGAAATCCCCAGGCAGAGACAGATTGCTTTTGCAGAGCTTGCTGATAAAGATGGAAATGTGATGTTGAGAAGATAGAAAATGGGAAAGTTTCTCATCCATCTGCTCTGCTCTCTCTTTCCAGGATGTCTTCGGGTGCATTATTTCCAAGCCTGGTGCCAGGCTCCCGTGGCTCTTCGAGCAAATACCTGGTGGAATTTCGGGCAGGAAAGATGTCCCTGAAAGGCAGCACTGTAACCCCAGACAAGAGAAAAGGTCTTGTGTACATCCAGCAAACTGATGATTCCCTCATCCACTTCTGCTGGAAGGACAGGACTTCGGGCAATGTCGAGGATGTAAGTAGGGGCTTGTGGCTCAGTGCTGAAGGTGTTGAGGTCTGTTCTGATCTTGTTCTGCTGGCACTGCTGAAAGAGCTTCTCCAAGATAATTAGGGTGAGAATGCTCCCGTGTCCTCACAGACCTGAATTTCTGAATCCTCTCTGCTCCTCAGAGCAGATAGAGGAAGGTTTGGGGAGAAGAGCAGATGGGAGGCTAAAGGGAATATTCAGTGCTAGAACAAAGGCTGGACTTGATGACCCTTGAGGTCCTTTCCAACCATAATGATTCTGTGATTCTGTGATGTATTTCCTCAAACAATTGTTCCTACCACCACATTTTCCAGGATTTGATTATTTTTCCTGATGACTGTGAATTCAAGAGGGTACCTCAGTGCACTACTGGCCGTGTGTACGTATTGAAGTTCAAGGCAGGATCAAAACGACTCTTCTTCTGGATGCAGGTTTGTGGGATGTCAATAATAAAGGTCTGGGAACAAAAGCCTTCCAGTTTGACTTGTACCAAGTGCAGCTTTCTTGCAGGAGCCAAAGACTGACAAGGATGAAGAGCACTGCCGTAAAGTGAACGAGTATCTCAACAACCCCCCCATGCCTGGTGCTTTGGGTGGCAATGCCAGTGGAGGCCACGAGCTCTCAGCACTAGGAGGTACAGTCCATTCTCTGCTCCTTCAGCAGAGAGGCTTTTTATTTTATTTCTTCTTTAATTTATTTTTAGAAGAAGCACTTGTATTTCCCCAGGCAGAAATTCCTGCTTTCTGTGGAGGGTGAGTCGGGGACAGTGTTAATACAGAAGAGTAAAAGTGATTTCAGCAAAATAAACTGTTATAATAGGTGCAGGTTGAAAGGTAAGACTGCCAGAAGAAATCTCCCTTTGTTTCCAGTAGATTCTCTGGAGTCTTACCTCTTTATGAAGCCACGTTGCATTTATCTTTTATGAGCATCATGAATCAGTAAACACTTGAAACTGTGTTTTTTTTCCATACAGAATGTGATGCCAATTAATCTCCTGCTGTTTGAGCTGGAGTGCTGTGAAAGAAACCAAACCTCTGTGAATATGTTGTGTTTCAGAATGTTTTTGTTTTTAGGTGAGGGTGGCTTGCAAAGCCTTCTTGGAAACATGAGCCATAACCAGCTCATGCAGCTGATCGGACCAACGGGCTTAGGAGGACTTGGTAAAATGCTTTAATATCTTTATGCCAAAACAGTATTTTCTCCTGTCAGGTGAAATCTTACCTGACAGTGTTTTCAAGTGGTGCTGTTGGTTTGAATAGCACTGCTTTCATGTGAGAAAGCAAGGCCCTGCCTCAGAGGTGAGCCAAGGGACAAAAAAAAGGATGCAGGAATGCAGGGTACCAGGCTCTGCACAGCACTTGTCTTAGGGTTCAATCTGCAGGGACTATCAGTTCTGCTCCTTCCTCCATTGAAGCTTCTCTCTACTTTTTATTCTTCCTCCTTCTCCTTTTTCTTCTTAATATTCACTGGAGCAGGGGTTGAAAACCAGGGACTTGTCCCTGGTGAATATGCCAGTTACCAAGCTGTGGAGCTGCTCATGTAGTCCCTGACCCAGTGAATGCTTGTGTGCCAAGCAGGAGTTCCAGAGGAAGGCTGGAGCTTGCCCATGCTCAGCTCTCTGCTCAGAGGGGTAAGGCTCAGGTCAGGGCTTTCTCTCCTAAGCAGCACTGGGCAGAGCCTGGGTCACTGGGCTTTCTGGAGGGTATGGGGGGTGTGCTGGAATCCCTGTTGTGGGCTGTTTAATGCTGGCCATGCTCCAAGCCCAGCAGAGCAATTTCTGAGAGGTCATGCCCTTGAGCAGAAATAGGCAAAGGAATGTGTGGCAGTGACTAAGGTTCTGTGCTTAAGCTCCAAAGTCCATTTTTGTGGATCTAGTTTATGTCTCCCTAGTTCCTGATACAAATCTTACGTTAGCTTTGGAAGACTCTGGCTTTTTAGGATGTGCTTGGAAAGGATCTTCCTTCTTGAAGCTTCCCATCATTCCTGAGACTGTCTTCCTTTTCTTCTCAACACTTTTCCTCAGCAGCTCTCCTTTCTTTTCCTTTTCATCGAGCCATAAGGCAGCTTGACATGCAGCTCACTGCAAAGCAAACCATCTGCTTGCCTCAGCAGAGGGCTGTGCTGAATCTGTGTAGATCTCTTCCCCTTGTAGCGTCTTGTTCACTTGCATCTCTCAGGACTCTGCTGTTACTGCACAGCTCCTGCAACAAAGGAGCTTTCTTGCTCCTGGGTTTCCTAGCAAGTACTGAGTGAGCAGAGTCGTGTGGTGCAGCCTGGTCAGCAGCACCCTGATGTCCCTGGGGCACAGGGGTGGTACAGGTGTGGTTCTGAAGGAGAGGGTCCCCTACAGGTGGGTGCTCTCACCTCCAGTGTTCTGCAGCTTTGGTTAATCATGTGTTTGCTGGTGGAGTGCTGGCTGTCCTCTGCTCAGGTAGTTCCCCAAAGGTGGTGGTGAATGCAGGTGCTTGTATAGGGATGTGTCTCCAATTAGATGTGGTGTGAGCAACTGCTGGATGTGCAGCCTGTGGTCAGTGGAACATGTGGCTGATACATGTGGAGTTGTAGGGGGACAATCAGCTCCAGGAGACTTAGAAGCCAAACCTTTTCCCAGATTTTTTTGGCTGATGTTCTTATTGTAGTCCTTGGCAATTGGGATATGTGGATGAAGCAGTCAGATTCTGATTTCTTTTGCATATGGCAGTTGGCTCAAAGGCAGAGCATTGGTTTCCTGCTGTGTTTCCTGATCACTGCTCTCCTGGAAGCACTTTGAGTGCACAGGGTTGTCCTGACTTTTCTCTGCCTGTCTTGAGGCCTTGGCTGATTCTGCTGCTGCATCTTTGCATGAGGTTTGAAGCTGCAGAAGCTGAATGTATGGGGGAGAGTGGTGGAGACTCAAGGCTGCCTCTGTACCTTCTGCTGAGGGCCTTGGCTTTAAGGCTTAGAGAAAAGTTGGATTTTTGGGAACAAGCAGATAAGAGGAGAGGGCTGTGTTACTTGCTCATGTACATATGGCACAAATTAAAGTCCTTTCATCCTTGTGTACATGTAGAAATTGAGTCATTTCTAAACTGCTCTCTAGGGCAGTTTTCTGATAGGGATGGAAGCCCAGAGAACAAGAGCTGTTCATTTACAGAAGGGGTTGGGTGGGTTGATCTGGGCTCTTTCACCCCCTCTATTTTAGCAAACAAAACCTTTCAGGTACAAGAGCAGAGAGGTACAAAAAAAAAAAAAAAAAACCCAGAAGAAATCAATTTCTAAATCCATTCTTCTTTTGTGTCTGTGGAAGGTGGGCTGGGTGCTCTGACGGGGCCGGGGCTGGCCAGTCTGCTTGGAAGCGGGGGACCCCCGACCAGCAGCTCATCATCGAGGTAGGGTGCCTGTCTGGTCTGGGCTTGCAATGCTTTTGTAGCAGAAAGCCCTGGGTATTGTAAAGACCTTGAAAAGCAGCTGTTCAAAACCCCAGAGGCAAAGCTGTTTGGTTTTGTGCTTTCCTCCCCCAGCTCTCGCAGCCAGTCAGCTGCTGTGACACCTTCTTCCACAACTTCTTCTACCCGGGTGACCCCTGCCCCGGCTGTGCCCGCGGCCGCCGCCGTCACCAGCCCGAGCCCCGTGCCCAGTTCAGGCAATGGCACCAGCTCAGCCACCAGCCCAACCCAGCCCATCCAACTGAGTGACCTCCAGAACATTTTAGCTACTATGAACGTGCCATCTGGCGCAGGAGGACAGCAAGGTAACTGTTCTGACCACACAGCTGTTGGATCCAGGAGTCCTTTGGATCTCATTTACTTGTCCTGTTTCAAATTGGTTTGGAAGGTCTCAGTCATTTGGTTGGTTTTTTTTATTTGAGTGCTTCTCTTGGCTATTTCAAGAGTCTCACTCGCTTCAAAGCTGAGGAAGGCTACTGGCAGTGTGCTGTTTCAGTGCTCTTCAGTCTAGATCAGATGATTTGCATGACAAAAAACCTGGGGCTTTGTGCCAACCCTTTTATTTTCCTCCTAGTTGACCTGGCAACTGTTCTGACTCCTGAGATCATGGCTCCAATCCTGGCCAACGCCGAAGTCCAGGAGAGGCTGATGCCTTATCTTCCCTCAGGGGAGTCTCTGCCACAGACTGCAGAAGAGATCCAGAACACCCTGACGTCTCCTCAGTTCCAGCAGGTAGCTGTGTAGCTGTCACTGGAGGTGCAGTTCTCCTTCCCCCCCTCCTCCATGGTTTGCCTTGCCCTGCTTTTTCTGGCTCCTGACACCATGCAGAGTTTGAGTTGCTCAGTAGAAGTGGAAGAGGGAGGGATGTGGTTTACTGAAGAGCTAGTTCTTCCTTCTGCGCTCTCCCATGGGCAGAGCAGGATGGTGGTTTACTTCTGGAATTGGGATTTACCTTTATTATAACTGCTTTCAAGCAAATGACAGGAGGAGTAGCAAATCCATTATTCCCTGTCAGAGTGGCTTGTCAGCAGGCTCCTGAAAAGTCATTTCTGGTGCCTGAAGGGAAGAGATGCTCATGGTTACAGTGCTACATCCTTTGGGCCTTAACACCAGCTTCATTCCTTGACTGGGTGTGATTAGAGCTGGGCTGTTCCAGGCCCACTGGAACTAGTTACACTGATTGGAATTAGTCAGTTATCCAGAATTGCAATGGCAAAGGTGACTAATTCTGATTTAAACTGTGGCAGCTCTTCCATGCAGCCAAAACTTGGAAACAAGGGATGGTTTAATTAGTGATTTGCTAGAGGATCTGCATCTAGGGAAACGTTTGATTTGCCTGAAGTCCCATCACCACAATTTGCATGCTGCTGTCTACCAGTGCTTACCAGTTTATATTGGCTGGTGTCTAGCTGGTGAAGAGCAGATGTTGTTCCCCACAGCAGCAGCTTTTTGGAGCCTGCCCACAGTTGCTGAAGGGGAGCAGCTGCTCCCAGGCTGCCTGGTTGGTCACTGAACCATAACAGGTCCACTCTCCTCATGTGGGGTTGGCACAGCAGCCACCTGCTGCTGGAGAAACAGGCTGCAGACAGCTGGGGTTTATTTTTACTGATGCTGTTGTCTCCAATTCCCAGGCATTGAGCATGTTCAGTGCTGCCTTAGCTTCTGGACAGCTTGGCCCACTCATGAGTCAGTTTGGCCTACCTGCAGAGGCTGTAGATGCAGCCAATAAAGGAGGTGAGTGGTGGTGCTGGGGGGTTGGTTTGGGTTGGGTGGGTTTGGTGGGGATTTTTTTCACTGAGTCAGGGCTTTGCAGAGATGTATCTTGGCCTTGTTTTCTTGACAGAGCTGCAAAATACTGTCACAGTCACCTTGTTCAGGAGTAGGGTTTTTTTTGTGGGAGTCTCATGAGTCACCTGGAATCAGTGACCCCCAGCTGGTGCCTGTAGCACTGAGGGGAGAGGGTGTCACTGGGCCCTGATGGGCTCTTGGCAGAGCTGTTGAGCCAGATCTGTTAGATCTTGAATGAGCATTAGATTTTTCATCCCTGCTAATACATTCTTCATAAAGCAGCTGTTTTTCAAGTAATGAAGTTTAACCTCATGTGAGCAATGAACTGTATCCCAGATCTTGCCAAGTTAAATAACTGCTGTGTTTATGAACTTGTAGATGTAGAAGCCTTTGCCAAAGCAATGCAGAACAGTGTCAAGTCAGACCAAAAGGAAGGAGACTCGAAGGACAAGAAAGATGAAGAGGAAGATATGAGTTTAGATTAAGTTATTTGCTCTTCCTTACAGATATTCCTAGATACTAACTTAAGCAACTGCAGTAGGATTACTAACTTCATATTATGCTTATATAAATCTACAAATAAAGGAATTTTCTTTATCTGCCATAATGTTCTTGCTCAGTCTGGTTAACATGCTCTTTATTTTCAGGGGAGTTACTTTACTGCTCTGTTTTGATGCTTTTGAGATCAGGTTTGACTTAGTTCTTCTGCTTTCTTGGTGCTAAAAGGATCAGCCCTGGGAGTGTGAGAGTAACGAGCCTCTCAAGGACACAGTGCTGCCTCCCACCCCGTTTTGGGGTCTCCAGGGCTGCCAGCTCACCCAGGCCTTGTACTGGACCAGGGTGGTCCTGTCCTGGGTGCAGGATATCACCTTTGAACAGAGGGGAGGTTCATAAACCTCCCAGTGGCTGTACTGGGAGGAAGCTGCTTATGGCAAACACAGCTCTACCATCGTCAGTGGGTATTTATTCCTCTTCCAGTCCTCCAGCAGCCTCATCATGGTGCTTCACCAGGGAAGTGAGAGTAACATCAAACTTTATTCGACTCCAAAGTATGTACCAGTGATTTACAAAGACCATCTTTAATACTACAACTTAAAAACAGGTCATAATTACATTTGCTTAAGATGGACATGTTAAAAACCCATTTTACAATATTTACCCCTCATAAAAAACCCCACAATATAACCATATAAGTTATAAGTCCATTTCAAAGCAAGATTTTGTCCCCAAGTGGCTAGATATATATATATACACACACACAAATATATATATGACGTGTAAGTGCACAAGTGAAGGGGGGTGTCCTGGGAGAAAAAGTTGGGGGTTTTTTCAAGTGATGACTGCACTACACCAGGGGAAGTGAGGCTGAGCAGGGGAAGGCAGGTGCAGGTGGGGGCTGAGTGATGCCCCATCCAGGCTCTGAGGTAACTGACCTTAATTTCTTCCCTTTCCAAGCAAAGGTTTCTTGCTTGGTGCGACAGGACTTGAGCCAGTGTCTCTACCAGCAGGGTGAGATCCCTGGCTGGCTGCATCTCCTCAGCAGTTCTCCCAGCCTCCTTTCTGCCTTTGGTTTGGTTTGGTTTTGATTCTTCTAACTTAACCTGCTAAGATAATTCTGTGAACAGAATTTTGTCCGTTTTCCCCCACCCAGCTCTCTGGGTAGCAGTGGCAGATGAACTGGGCCTGCCCTTGGGGGGACGTTAAACACCTCCTTGCTTATAAAAACACCAAAGTGATGGAATTAATCCAGTTTGTCCTAATTGCATTTTTTTATAAACCAGAAACTGCCTCCAGCCTGCAGCAGTAGACAGTCTGTGGCTGTTATTAATAGCCTCAAGTGTTCTGTGAACTACATCTATGTGCGTTGTCAGGGTGGGGTAAAGGGGGCAGGAATTAGGATGTGATGGGCAGCTGCTGGATGAGCCCAACGTCTTGTGGAGGACGCTGCCCCTACCTCGAGGTGAGGCACCACCCATTCCCATCAGGGAAGGGCTCAGACCCATCCCGCTCCAGCTTTTTGGTTGTGAAAGACCAAGCATCCCCTTCTCCCCACCTTCCTCCTCTGCCCTCCTCCCCTTGGCTTCGTGGCCCCTGTCTGGTTTTTGGCCCCAGCTCTCTGCTGCAGTCACTGGAGATGAAGCATGGCTGGGGGCGGGCACCGCTGTGGAGGGGGTGGTGCCCGTGGAGCGGTGCCGGCCAGGCCGGATGCAGAGGTGCGGGCACTTAGGGCACCGGGCAGCCCCTGAGGCCAACGGAGCCCCTGACGGTCCTGGCTTGTGACAGGACCACCCGGCTCCGGTTGATCACCAGGTTCCTTATGCAGCCAGTGTAATGAGGGAGGGGAGGGAATGGTAACACTGGGCTGGCCTTGGCTGGCTCTGCAGGAAGAACAAGGGCAAAGAAGTGTCAGGCTGGCATGAGAGGGCAGGGGGTTAAGTATCATCTTTCATTCTGCAGCCCATCTGTCCCAGCTCACCTGGTAGCCTTCCCATGTAGAAGGTGGCCCTTGTGCTGGGTGCAGGAGGCTGGCTGGGTCCCACCGTGTAGTTGCCTTCTGTGTCCACATCAACCTGGATTATGTTTTTCCATTTGGTAACTTGGGAAGAAAACAAGAATCAGGGTTGTTTCCACACCTGGAGAGCAGGTCCACCCCCAACCTCTGGCTCAGACCAGTACTGGAACAGAGCAAAACTACTGGGAAGGTCATAGGATCTGGTTTGGCTGTTGGGAAATGCCCAGACTCTTGACAGCCTCCTCAAAAATCTGTCCTTTAGGCCCCAGCAGTCACCTGAAAGGCCACCCACCATGTCTTGCTCTAGTGAAACATGCTGCACATGCCCAGAGTAAGGGAATCAGCTGGGATGAAGAAAGTCCTAAAGCTTGAACTGCACCAGGAGCACATGATGGGTTTCACACAGTCAAGCAAGGTGAAGGCTTAAAACAGATGCACTGAGATGGGGACTGTGGCTGCGACCTGACCCATCCCCCAAAGGACCTGATGCAAAACCTTTGCACTTGCTCACTGATGACTACATTCAAGGCTGGGTTTTGCCTGTACAGGTGCAAATCCTGTAAACCATTGGTCCCAGCTGTGGGCTCTGAGCCCTCTGGACACTGCACCAGTGCAAGTCAGGATTTCACTTTCAGTGGAACGTGATGGAGCTGATACCTGGAGACATATCTGGCCTCACTGGCTGCTCCAAGACACAGGGAAGGTCCTGTCTCCTGCCCTCCTGCTCTGACCCCACTAGTGAGATCAAAGATCACTATGTAATTAGGAAATTACTTAATTTGAGAGAGTGCAGCTGCCATCAAGTACATGCAGGTGGGTGATGGGGCTTAAATAGCCAAGGGCAGGGCCCAGGCTCCTCCCAGACACGGGCTGAGAGCAGGAGAGAAGCAGTGTCCCTGAGCCAGGAGGCTGCTGTCACCTCACCTGCAATGGAGTGCCACTGCCCATCGCAGAGAGATGGGCACGTCACTGATGCAGAGAACTCATCAGCCCCAGTGCTCGCTCTCGCCGTGACCTGGTGTGTGAGACAAACCTGTTAAAGCCCAGGGAGATGGGCAGATGGTCCCTGCCTCTAGAAACCTGTGGGGAAGCCACCCTTCTAATACCTTGGTCTCCTCCATGTACAGCAGGAGATGGGGGCTTCTCCTTGTGCCGATGTAGAAGATGACGCCAGAGGCGCTGCGGGGACGGACTTCCAGAGTCACTTCCAAGTCTTGCTCAGTCATCAGTGCATCAGCTGCAAGAGAAATGCTGCTGGTCAGAATAGGGATGAAGGACCTCTCATCAGATGTCCCCAGTCCCAGGGCTACAGAAGCCAGCCTGGCCTGCTGTGGGGTACCTAGGACAATGGAGCCGCCCTCCGCAGCAAAGAAGACCCCGCTCTCCAGTGCACCCTCGTAGCATGGTGTCACCCCAACAGTGTGTGAGGGGGGACCCAGGGGCCTCCCGTCCAGCTGTGGGTTCCTCAGGCAGCCATCAAAGCTGGAGACTGATGCAACCTGCCAGAGAGAGGCCACAGGAGTGAGAACAGAGGGACAGAACCTGGGAACTGGTAAAGACAGGGTGATGCTAGGGGACTACCAAGACCTTACCGGTATGTGAGCCTTGGCTTTTCCAGCTGGGACCCCCCCCACATACAAGGGGGTCTGGGCCACAAAGAGCCCTGTGGTGGCCACTGCAGCATCCTGGGCTCGCAGCCCATCGATAACCAGCTGGGCTCGGCTCCGCTCTCTGCTGAAGAACACCTGCAAGAACCAAAGGTCAGTGCCAGGCTCAGGGGCTTCCTGGCTCAGGAGGAGTCCCCAGGGGAGGGGGATGTCCCCTCAGAGCTGCAGCCAGCCCTGGCTGTGTCTTTGCTGCCCCACGGGCCCATAAGCATCCCACATGCAATGATGGAGCGATGCCCAGAGTGGGGCTGCACCAAGCTAACCCCTGGTGGAGGCACCTAGCATGGGGGGGGGCACTGATGTGGCTTGGGGAGGTCCCCCTTGAGCCCCAGTCCTCTGCTCACCGTGTGCCAGCGCCGGTCACGGTACTTGTCCTTGCTGCGGATGCGCAGCCGGCGCCCGCCGACGTCCAGCAGGAAGACGAAGCGGCCGTTGGAGACAAAGAGAGCCATGAAGGTGCCCCGCTCGCCTGCCACGTAGAAGAGCAGCCCGCTGGAGGAGTTCAGCTTCACCTCCAGGGAGAAATGGGACCTGCAGGGACAGGGTGAGTGAAAGGAGCACCCTGCTCTCCCATGGCCACGAGGGACACCCGCTTTCCAAGTGCTGGTCCCAGCGGCCAAGCTGGCATGGGGTTGGTGTGGGATGGGCCTCACCTCTGCCCAAAGGAGGCTGGGATCTCCTCGAACTCCCAGCGACTGCTCGGGGCACCCCCAAAGCGGAAGGTGCCAGCAGCAGCACGGGGCTGTGGGTGCAGCTGACAGAGCCCATCCCGCTGATGGCGGCGGCCCTTCGGGGCTGGCTTGCCCGGCACCTACACGCCAAGAAATGGAGTGAGTGGAGCAGCCCCATGAGGTGCTTGTTGAGGGGATAAGTGGCATCAGAGGAGGATGTGGGGGGCTCTGGCAGCAGCTGGTACCTTGTGTTTTCGCCTGTCCTTCTTCGGAGTGACTCGGAGCTGCTGCGGCTGCTCACCCCAGGGGCAGCTCATGGTGACGTTGATGCTCTCCACGTTCTGCTGCAGATCCACCACCATCTGAGGCTCTGACATCCTACACATGGGGAGGAAAGGTCTCTGTCACTGGGCCAGCTGGGAGGTTGGAAAGGGCTGAGTCCCGCTCTATGGCAGTGGCAGGGAGATGCTCACCGCTTGACGAAGACATTCCCGATGCAGCCGGTGAGGTTGCTGGGGACACCTGGCTCAGGTGACCCCCCGAGCTGGAAGAGAGGCCGCCCATCCTGTCGCCGCTGCCGCCAGCTGGGCCCAGCGCCTGCCACCGTGTCCTGCCGCTCGTCGTCCACGTAGAGCCGGACCCTGCGTGAGGTGAGTGGCGTGGGCTCAAAGGGGCCCTGTGGCCACCAGCAGCCACCCCTACCCAACTCAGCCCTGGGACACGTACCCACGGCCATCGCTGTAGAAGGCCACGTAGTGGGTTCTGTCATCTGCATAGGTGTTTTCAGTGGTGACTTTCGTTTCCAGCAGGTTCAAGGCCAGCTGGCCTTTCTGGATGGACACCTGGCACGTTCCTTCCTGCAGAAACATCACCCCATTGCTACTCAGCAGCTGAACTCCACAGGAGGGCCCATTTCCTCACCACCTTCCACCAGGAGCTCTGGGTGCAGATCTCACTGCAGAGTCACCTTCTGGGCTCCATCAAAATCCCCCCTTTCCCAAGGAAAGCAGTACCATCCCAAGAACAGGAGCCGTTTCACCCCAGGGGAACGGCAGGTGCCCACCTGGGTGGCATGGTGGTAGAGCAGCCCCTCCTGCTGGCTCGTCCGGAAGCTGAAGCCACTGTAGAAATCCCGCAGCCCTGGCACATCCTTCAGTGCCAGGGTCAGGTAGCCGTGGCCATGGACACTGACTGAGCGAGCCACCTGTGAGGGATACCATGGAGGTGAGAGCCTGGTCCTGGCATTGCAAGGGTGCTGGGAGGGGGACTGAAGTGCTCAGGTCCTCACGGGGTCTGGCGAGTGCTATGGCCAACTATGTAGAGCACCTCACTGTGACCCCTCCTCCCTGAAGACCCAGGGGGTTTTGTACCTGTTTCTGTGTGGACAGGTGGACCTGTCCTGGGGTCCTGGGCTCCCTTTCCCAGACAGAAACTTTCCCCAGCAGCTCAGCCAGGGGCTTGTGCTTACCAGGAGGTCTGACGTGCACCCATAGCTCACACCGACAGTGCTCATGCGTTTCAGGTCAACGTATTTGCCCAGAGCCTTCAAGCCCTTCATGCAGCCCCGGATGGGTCCGCCCGTGGGGAAGAGCGCTTTCAAACTGCAGGAGAAGGACGTGGTGTTACCAGGGAAGACCCAGGCAGGATCCACCCCTGCAGCTCTTCAGAGAGCCCAGAAAGGACTTGTCATCACCACAGGTATCTCCAGTGCCTCAGGCAGGAGGCTGCTCTGAAGCACTCAGCATGGCACAGGAGGACTTGGTGGCATCCAGAGATGGGAGATGTCACATCCTCAAGCCCAAAGTGATGGGCAGTAAGAAAAAACCTTCCCCCCCAGAGCTCCAGTGAGGCCCCAAGATCCCTGGGTGTGCCTGGGAATGGGCCAGGGCCACCCCCAGGGCCACTGGAGAGGAAGATGTGGACTGTCCCACTCCACTGTGGGCTGGACTCACCTGGGGGGCAGCACAGCTGGGGGCACACCACCCAGGTAGTAGGAGACAGCATTTTCCAGGTTGTTCTCCTGCTGCACCATGAAGATGGTGAGACGTGCCAGCCGCACCAGGATGCGCTTCTTCTGGTTCATCTTGAGGAGGAAAATCTGGATCTGGAAATGGAGAAGAAAAATGATCCACCAGAGGGTCCATCACAGAGGGCAGCATGAGGTGTCTGCTTCACAAATTCAGTGAAAGAACTTCTTGCAGCTCCTCCCTGCCTCCCCCAAACAAGAGTTTAGGTGCCTCCAGTCCCAGGGATGAGAAGCCTCCCAAGTGAGCCAGGAGGTGGCTCTTCCGTCCTCCCCTCCAACCCTTACCGCTTTGTCTGTGGTGCTGCTGATGGCAAGGGATGAGTTGTTGCTGGGTTTTGCCATCTCCAGGCCAGTGTTCAAGTCGTAGTAAAGCACCAGCTTCCCATCCCGGATGGCCAGACACAGGAACTGCCCCTGGGGAGGCAGGATGGACACTCAGCCCCATGGCTGCTTGGCAGCTGGGGCACTGAGCCTGACCTGCTCTTCGGCACTGGTGGGAGCAGGTCCTGCTGCAGGTGCCTGGATGTGTTGCTGTGACAGCTACTGGGGATTTATCTATGAAGAGCAGCCCTGTGGTGGGGCACAGGGATAGCACCATAGGCTGGAGGTGCTCCTTGTACCACCACCTGCCTCAGGAACCCCTGGCCAGCCCTGGGGGTTCTGTGTGTGGGCGCTCCTGGAATTCAGCACCAGACAAGGGATCACATCTGCTGTGAAGTCTGGGTCCAGCCCTCTCATGGTTTTTAGCAATAGTGCAGAAATGCTACTCCAAGTAGCATCACGCTCTCCAAAGCCTTCTCCTCCCCAGTGCCCTGACCTGGGAATGCCTGCAAATAGGGCTGGGATTGTCCTAGTCTCCAGGCTGAGGGACAAAGGCTCCCCTGGGGAGCAAACACCTGCCTGATGCTCCAGGAAGAAGATGATGCCATTGTAGGAGACCAGCCGGATCTCCTGCTCAAAGCGCTTGGTCATGCCAAACTGGCTCTCAAACTTGATCTCTGCATAACCGGTGCCATCGAAGTAGGAGCCATCGGTCAGCCAGGGGTCTCCCGTGGACTTGGACCTGGGCCACACAAGAAGAGGCCGAAGGCATCACTCCAAAGCCAACTGTCACCCTCTGGGGCAGCCAAGGGTCAGAGTGGCACAGCCCAGAGCTGCCCCATCCTGGGCACAGTGCCCTACCTTGCACAGGGCTTCTCGGCAGTGGTATCCAGCTGGAAGGTGCGTTGGAAGTTGTAGAGACTGACCACCTCCTCGTTCAGAGTGTCCAGCTCCAGGCACCCGCGGTAGTTGGGATAGCGCAGAGTGGGAGGGGGCTGGGGATGAAACCAGACAGCTAGAACAAGAGTGATCCTGGCTTTCCCATGAAATACAGGGGTTTCCCCTCTAAGCTCCAAAGGTATCACTGATAGCTCCTAGAAATCAGTCCCTCCCTGCTCACCGTGAAGCTGGAAGGGTAGCCACCCACGTAGAAGACGACGTTGCGTGGGTTGAGGTTGAGCAGTCCCTGCTCCCCCTTGGCCGTGGTCTCTCCCTTGGTCTCGTGCACCGTCTGCCTCTCCACGATCACCGACATGTGCCCATACTGCAGGATCCTGCGGCAGGAGGGGTGGTCAAGACAAGCGAGACCCTGAAGAGGAGCAAACCCTGCCCTCCCTGTGCAATGGGCCTCCTCAGGCAGCCCTACCACAAAAGGGGGGCATGTTCAACTGGGGAACCCCCCAGCATCCAAATGACTTAGAGCTCATGCTATCAGCCCTGCCACAAGGCTGGTGAGCTTCATCTTCCCCCTCCTGCAGGCACCCCCAGGCCCTCCATGACCAAGTAAGGCATCACCTCCCTGCTATTTTTCTTTTTAGAGGTGCTGATCATTTAGGGATGACTGGATGATGGAGCCCACAGCACCTCTGCAGGCCCAGGGGCTGTCTAGGCACTGCCTGCATCTTCAGGGATGGTAGGATGCCTCCCACCAGACTCCTACCTGTTGATGCTGATGGTGGCAAACTGCTCTCCAATGTCCTCATCGACAGTTAGGAAGGCTGGCTCCTCATCACCCAGTTTGTAGACCCACTGCACCCTGCGGTCCTTTAGCACGATGCCCAGGTAATCTCCAGCAGCCTGAATGCAGGGAGAGACAGGGTCACATACTGGCACTTGGGGTGTGTGGGAGCACCTAGAGATGCTCTCCCCCTGGTGCCCCCAGAGCCTCATGGCTCACTCCAGCCCCTTCCAGCCAGGCTGGTGGCTGCACCCAGTGCCTGTTCATGTTCCCCACAACACCCAAGGAGCAGATGAAGGGTGAGGGGTTGACACTGAGCCATGTCCCCCCACTGATGCTACCAACATGTGGTCCTGCTGCCCTCCTCCTGCCCATGCAATCCCATCTCACCTCCCGGCTGCCAAGGTACATCACGAACCGCCCCTCATCTGCTCCGTCCTGCCGGCGCTGCCGGCTCCTGGGCTCGGGGTTTTGGATGTAGAATTTGAGGGATGTATAAGCAGCCAAATCCTGCAGGTTGCTGGGCATCCGGACCTGCACACCCGAGCTGCCGTTGAACTTCATGGGGACTTTCACCTGGAGGGAGAGAAATTCAAACCCACAGCACTGAAACCACCACCTCTCATGTCATCGCCAGCTCTACCAAGTCAAAGCATCTTCTGGAGTCTTCCCAGGCTGCCAGGTGGCCCCAGTGCTCTTCCAGATACTCCTCTCATTGGCAGACTACCCTTAGAGGAGCCCTCCTTCACCCTATGTCCTTAGCACCCCCACCCTCCCAGAAGCCTACCTTGCTGGCCGCGTTCCTCGCCTGTGTGATGAGCTGCCGGATCCGCACAATGTTCTCCGACACGGTGGCATTCTTGTTCCTCCTGTTCTCCAGGCTGCTCAGCTTCCCCAGCAGGAGTGGGATGGTGCTTTCCAGGCTGGACACTGGGGTGGCGAGAGCAGCCAGAGGTATGGAAGGTTAGTGAGGAAGGGGGATGTAAAGCTCAGGTAGTTTTGAGACATGCAAGTTAAAGCAGCAGCAGCTGGAGCACAGTCACAGAATAATCCCCTAAATGCAGCAGCCTTGGTAGGGGGTTGTGGAAATGCTCTAGTGTGTGCAAACACCTACAGGAAAGGTAAATGTGATACAGACACTGCAGGGAGAGACATAAAATAAAGGAACAGGTCTTGGTGCACCCAATGTTGGCTGCCACCTTCCTCTACTCTTGACCTGGAGCTGCAAAGCATAGCTTAAAACACAGAGCTCCCTGGGGACACCTGTCTGTGCACTGGCTTGGGCCAGGCTCAGCCCTGGCAGCCCAGCAGGATCAGCACTCACCAGATTTCCTGGCATCCTGGACTGCCTGGTTCAGGTCTTCATTTCGAAGGTCTCCATACTGGTCTTTCCATTCATCCAGATTCTTCTTCATGGTGCTCAAGGTATCTTCGACTCTCGCGGCAGTTTCATTGGCCTCAACAGCTGCTGCTTTGGCATTCTGGATCATCTCCTTTGTGTCCTCTGGTAAGAAAGGAGAAAAATCTCTGGGATGGCCAGGAGCAGGCAAGAAGCACCTTTGGGTCACAGTCTGGGTGTGAGGAAGGGAGCAGAAAGACCCAGTCTAGTTACCCCAGGACAAACCTTGGTCTCTGCCCAGCATGTCCTGCACAGACTGGAGCTGTCTCAGGAGCTGTTCCTTCTTCACACGGAGGTCAGCCAGCTTGTCCTTTGCTGCCTGCAGAGTGCTTTTAATGACTGCAATTAAAGAAGCATGTATGTTGTTCGTTGGATCTCAGGCCAGCTGAAGGCCATCACACCCTATAAGGAGCCTCTCTCACCTTCATTGAGTTTTCTCTGCTCTCTCCTCACAGACTCCTCCAGGTTGCTGCTGTTCCTCTTCAGCTGTTTGGAGATGGCCCCAAGATTTTCTGATATGACATTCTGTAAAACAAACATTTACTGTCTGGGAGTTGGAAGAGGAATTCCCCTCTCCAGCCCCAACCACACATGAAAATGCTCATTCAGACAACTGCTGGGGCACAGCGGGGCCCAAACCCCCAGTCTGGTCCTAGCTGTGTCAGAGGATCTGCTCTCTGGCACAGAACAAAGTTCTCAAGCCTCAGAGGGAAGGGCTTTGAAATGCTGTAAGACATTAAAAGCCAAGAGGGAGTTTGGCTTTTCCTCCCTTCAGAGGGCTCCCCACAGCACGTACCGTCAAAGCCTCGCCGGCTGCCTCATCAGCATCGTGCGCTGCTCGCTCGGCTTTCCTCACAGCTTCAATGATGCTGGCGTAGGCATTGGAGGCATCAATGGCCCTCTGGATGAAGCCATCCTGGTTTGTGCCTTGGATAATGCTGTGTTGGAAGATGAAGCCATCAAGTCCACAGAGACTGCTCATGCTGGGCTCTTGCCCATGCCCCCACTACAGACCCCTTTTGGCCTCTTAACACATGCTCTCCAGGATAAAGCTTTGGAGATGGCATCTTCACAGCTCCCTGGCCGTGGTGCGGGGCTGCAGAGGTAGGTACTGCTGCCTCACCTGGACAGGTTCCTTGCAAGCTCATCCAGGAGCCGTGCATGCTCCTCCGCCTGCTCCACAATGGGGATCTTGCTGCTGGCCGGGGAGAACTTCTTTACCCGCTCAGTCAGGGGCAGCTTTGCCCCATCCAGCAGAGCTGCCAGTTTCTCATATGCCTACAAGGATACAAGTCACTCCTGAGGGCTGCCACCCCCTCATGCTCTGCCCAAGCAGAAGTATCTCCTATCGCTCACCTCTTTCGCACGTTCCATCTTCTGTAGGAAGTCAGAGACCTGGGCCAGAGAGTCCTTGGCCATCCTCAGGGTCTCCTGCACCAGTACATGCTGCTTTTGGAGCTCACGGCTCTTTTGCTAGACACACAGAGGCAGAGTTAGGCACTGGCAGGGCTAGCACAGGGACTCTACCCCCCAGTTTGGCAGTATGGGACCACCCAGTGAAGCTCTACCTGACTCTCCTCCAGGTTGTTGAGGTTCAGGCTGTTCAAATCCTCAGTCTGCCTGGTTTTGTTCACAGCCTCGTTGAGGGCATCACGGAGGTCCATCAGCTGGGAGCTGTGCTGTGCCAGCTGCTCCCGGATGCTGCTCACCAAGTCCTGGTTGGATTGCCAGCGGACGTGCAGCTCGCTCTTCACCCGGTGCAGCACTGAGGAATGGAGAGGAGGAGATGAGAACTGCTGCTAATTCATCCTCCCAGGTTAGAGGGCTCTTTCTGTGCTTGGCTGTGGTAAAGCCTGGTTCTGGTCTCATGTGGCAGGTATCAAGCCCAGGAGAGACCATCTTCCTTCCCTTCCTCCCTCTTTCAGCCTGGATAGCGCAGGATCTCATCCAAAACTGTCTCCAACCCCCCAGTTCTGGTAAGAAGGATGGAATCTCTTTCAGAAAGGCCACCAGCCATGTTTGAAAAGCTCCAGATAATGGAGAAACCCCACCTGAGGTCTGTTCTAGTGCCTGATTACTCCCATTGTGAAAAACTACTTATTTCTAGCAAGGGCCAGTTTATAACTCCAGCTTTCAGCTGCTGCACTGTGTTTTGCCACTGTCTACTAAATCAGAAGCTTGCTCCCTGCAGTGTCAGTATGCCTGGGTATGCAGCAGGGCTTGGTGTGGGAGCTCAACCCCAGAACTTGCTCCTGCACAGGATGACCTCAGGATGGGCTGCCAGTTGTTACTCTGGACTGCTTTCCTGGGACTGTGAAAAAATGTGAGGTGATTTATTCACTGTGACCATGATGTGCAGTGTTCACATGGGCTCCAAGCCACGCTGTGAGGAAGGGCCAGACCCAGCAGGATCTGTGCAGGACCCTGTCCTGTGCCACTGAATCAGACTCACGCTTCTGAGCCTCCTCGTGCTCATGCTTTGCCAGCTCCTCCTGGCTGTTCATCCTCCTCTCCTTCATCTCCCTCAGCATTCTTTCCACCTCTGCCATCTTCTGCCGAAACTCCTCGGTGGAGGTGGTGCTGGCATTGGCTGCCCCAAGCCTGGCCATCTGCCGCACCAAGTCTGAAGAGAAACCCAGACCCCCTGGTTAGCACTGATCAACTGGGGCCCTTTGTAAACCCCCAACACCCTTCCTCTCTTACATCACCCCCAGTAAACTGCAGCTGGGATTTGTGCAGTGCTCAGGAACCTGGGTCTAGTGGGAGGTGTCCCATGGCAGAGGGGTTGGAACGAGAAGATCATTAAGGTTCCTTCCAACCCAAACCATTCTATGATTGCTTGAGATCACTCAGAGGTATTGCCCCATGTTTGTTGAGCATCCCAGTAACACATCTACACCTCAAACACCTACATCTTGAGCCTCTACATCTCAAGCAACCTTTTTTGGGGCTTTACCTCCTCTCCTAGATGCAGTCTCTCCCTGTTTTGCTGAGCTTCTCCTGAAGCAGAAGTGAAGGTTGACCTGGTTTTATGCATTTTAATAAGATCTGTGCAAGTTTACTGTTTTTTTTTCCAAAGACTGTGTTTCACCAAACAGCTGAGACTTGCAAGAAGCCTGTTCTACCTGAACAGACAGAATGCTGCAGGAATCTCCATTTCATTTCTATTTCTCCTTGTTTTCTCCCCAGCTCTTGAAACCAAGAGCATGGCATTCTCAGCAGGGAAAAAAACCAAAGTGCAGAGACCCTTCTTTACCTACCTGCAATGCCTCTCTGAATGCTCTGGATATTTAGCAGGAGCTGCTCCCCACTCTGGTGAGTCTCCCTCGTGTGCTGTTCAATCCGGGTTGCTTCTCTGTGAGTCATTGTCATCTACAACAAAAACCACCACCTTAGCTGTAGGATCAGATTATGTTTTATAATGTTGATGTACTGAGGCCTCCAAGGAATATTACAATAAAAAGGCCCACTCATTTTCTGACAGGGCTCAGGCTCTCCTTGTTACAGGATGGACACATCCAGGATAGACCAGAATGTTCATGTTCCTTCCTCATATGCTTCTTATAAAAATGACATTTTATTGAATTTATTTTTACTAATTAAAGCTGGAGCCTCCTCAAAATCAAATAATGAATCCAGAAACAATCATCAATATCACAAGATATTTAACAGCCCTCCAAGGGAAGAATGCAGATAATCTCACTTGACTATCTAAGACAGACACCCAAACCCCCAAGCCTAGTGCTGGCTGGGCAGGAAACCCCATCCTGCCTGAACCAGGCTCCTCACAGCCTTGAAAGCTTCACTGCAGGCAAAAGGAGGGACTGGGAGATGGAGAAATTCCCTACTTTGTGCTGCAGTGCATTCAGGTCCTGGGTGAGATCCATGTTCTCATCCTCCAGCTCATCAGCCCTTTGCCTGGCCTTGTTCATGGCTCTGTGGTACTCCCGCAGCTGGTTCTGGGGAAAGAAGAGCTGAACTCAGGCCCACGAGCCAGCAAAAGTGGGCAGAAAGTGATGCTAAAGCTCCTACGTACAGCGACAGCGGCTATGGTGCTGTTGAGCCCATGCAGACGTGCCCAGGCGATGGAGCTGGTGGTGAGGTTGACCAGCTGGCTGCGGAGGGAGGGGAAGGACATCTCGATGCTCTCCAGATCCTCCAGCAGAAGCAGCACGCAGCTGTCGCACACTGCCGGGGGAAGGGAGGGGTTCAGTGGGGGGCCCTTTCCCGGGGATCCCTTCCCCTCCCTCCCTGGCAGGACACGGACCTTCACACCTGACGCTGTCTGGGCCATTGGCCACGGGGATCTCGTAGTTGTGTGGGCAGACGTCGCACTGCTTCCCCGTCAGCCCATTGGAGCAGGTGCACTCCCCAGTGCGCGGGTCGCAGGAGCCCCCTCTGCACTCACACTCTGTTGAGTTCAAGCACAGGGAGATGCCCGTGGCACATTACCTGCCATCGCCACCCCAAAGGGAGGGGAAGGAACGTTTTCATTCCAGCTGTGCAATTGCATCCTCAGCAAGCTGATGCTTGTTTTCCACCTTTAACAATCCACGAAGACACTGATGCCCTGTCCCACTCCTCCCCATGCAGGACCCGACCCCTGGGGAGCAGGACTCACTGGTACAGCCACTTTCACTGAAGCCCCAGTAGCCCGGGGCACAGTGCTGACAGCGTGGGCCAGTGACACCGGGCAGGCAGCTGCACTGGCCGCTTTGCATGTGGCAGTTGCTCCCCACGGCGCCAACATCGCAGTCACACCTCCGGCAGCCGGAGCATCCCTCGAAGCCGTAGTATCCCTCCTAGAGAAAATCAGGACAGTGGGTGCCCAGTCCAGCAAAGAGAACATGGGTGTGTCCCTGCTGGGCACCCCAGCTTTGCTTTCTAGGAGTGTTCTGACCACCACAAAACTGTCAACATGGCAAAGATGTGGAGCTGCAATAAGAACTCAGACAGGCCACAGCACTGCCCTGTGAAGCTGCCCTTGCCCTGCAGTGCCCACACTGGATGCACACAGGAGAAGAGGGTTTATTGCAACTTCCCTGGTCAGGCTGCAGCTCCATTGGTACCCCCATCACTTGCTGCCAGATCTTTAACAGCCTGAACTGACAGGGCTTTGAGAAACTTGGGTCTAGTGGAAGGTGTCCCTGTCCATGGCAGGGGGATTGGAATAAGATGGTCTTTAAAGACCCTTCCAACTCAAACCATTCTATATACGTGTACAGGCAGATTGTGCAAATCCAGCCTTACCCACCCAGCTCTGCTTACAGGCCTGGGGATGATCCCCTGCGGCTGCCCCTTGTCTCCATGCCAAGGACAGGTGCCATCTCAGCACCCAGGTAGCCCTCACCTCACAGCGGTCACAGTGCTGGCCTGTCACTCCAGTCTTGCAGAAGCACTGGCCAGTTCGTGGATGGCACGAGTCAGTCCCACAGGGTGAACAGTTGCATGCTACCAGGGAAAAACACACCCAGTTATATCCCAAAGAGCCTGCTCAGCCACTCACAGACCTTATTCCCAACATCTGTTGGGACAACATATTCCCATGACACCTGCCCAGGGCAGCCCCTCTTTTATGAGCAGCAGTTTGGTTGATGCTGTTCAGCGGGAGGTGAGCAGTGTTGGGAGTAGGTTGGCCAAACCCACATTGCCGAGGAAGCACCAGCACCACAGCTGCACGACCTGCTCAGAGCAGGATCATTCCATTCCCTGGGTGTAGTCTGGGAGTGGACTGGAGGTTATGGGGTTGTGATACTGGAAAGCAGGGCCTTGGGAAGGTGTTATTTTTTTCCTTTAGAGGACACCTGCAATGTGCACAGCCAAATGTGTGACTCCCTGGGGCAACACACAGCCCGGCTGAGGTGCTGACCACAGTCGCAGTCTGTCTGTCCATCCTCCCTCACCCCAGAGCTTGCTGCCCACCCCACTCACGTGTGCAGTTCTTGGCTGCCACCGCATCCCCGTAGTAGCCGGGGGCACAGACCTCGCACCGCACACCGGCCGTGTGGTGCATGCACCCCGTGCAGGCGCCCGTCAGGGAGTCGCAGCTGCTGAACAGCATGTTGGGATCCGTGTTCCCGCTGCAGTCGCAGGGCTGGCACGAGCTGCCAATCACCATGGGGTTGCCGTAGTACCCCGGGGCACACCTGGAGAAACAGGGCAAGTTCAGACACAGGCAGCGTGCCAAGGGGATCCCCACTGCTTGTGCCTGCACCATGCTGCAGTTGTAACCGTGCAAGTGCCCAACACTTGTAACTGCTGCACCCCTCGGGGGTCTCAAAGCTCTTTGTGTTTTGCCTCGTGGTACCTCAGAGAGGTGCCTTTATGGCAGACTGCAAGTTAAGGCAATGCCAACTAAGGAACACACCCAGGGTAACACAACATAGAGTCAGCAGAGACAGCAACAGGGCACCTACAGGCTGAAAATGACTGAAAGAAATCCCACCAGAGCTAAGCTGACCAGGAACAGAGCCAACTGTGTCCTCTACAGCCTCTACTAGGACAATGTCTGCCACAGCAATGACTGCAGGGGACGAGTGTGCCCGATGCCCATGACACAGAGGTGCTATCACCCTTACCTCTCACAGTTGGGTCCAGTGTAGCCAGGCTTGCAGAGGCACTGAGTGTTGGAGCCCTTGTGGACACAACCAACAGCAAAACTGAAACAGTAAGGGGGAAGCAGGGAGTTGTAGTCAACCTCTGATGTGGTGCTGGGGGAGCTGATAGCTTAGAGTAGGCTGCTGGGGCCGTGGGTGAAAGGCCACATACATAGTCTGGGGCCACAGACAAGGCTGGCACTGGGACACTGGCCAGTGCCCTGATGTGGCACAACGCAGTGCCCAGCCGTTAAGCAGTGAGGCCAAATATTCCCATCTAAAGGTGCTTACTTGTTGGAGGCAACAGAAAGAGGGCAGGGACATCCAACACACTGAAGTGGTTCCTCAGCAGAGTGGCTGCCCACGTAGCCATCCTTGCAGCGCTCACAGTGGTCTCCCTCCGTGTTGTGCTGGCAGTTCTGCAAGGCAAAGCCAGGCCATGGGCTCAGCATGAACAGCACAACATGGAAGGCTGAACAAAGAATTCCCCACCAGATATCCAGGTGTTTCAGATTTCTCTTGAACTGAACTGTCTTTCACTCTAAGGGACCACCCATGGAATGGCACATGCAGCTAAGGCTGATTCAGGCACGGTCCTGGCAGCTCAGGGAGCATGTGGAGAGCTTTCCAACTGCATGCTGGAGACCTTATGACTCCCAGATATCACATGGTTTTACTCTTTACTTACCAGGCATATCCCAGAGCCCGGCAGGCACTGATCTGAGTGGCCATTGCAATGACATGGGATGCATTTTCCCAGAAAGAGCCCCTTGGTGTCCCTGTAGTAACCTGGAGCACATTCCTGAAATGAGAGAAAAAGTCAAGAGATCTGAAAAACAGCCTGATACATTCAGGAAAAGCAGGGAGACTAAGTTAGTTTCCATGACAGAATTCCCACAGGGTTGTACTGATGGAGAAAAGATTAAAAACAACAGCAAAGATTTTTCAGTGCAGTTTCTTCTCCTCATCAATTGGAGGTATCTGGCCAGACAGAAGGACCAATTCTTCCAAGGTACACACACTTAATTTTGGTCTGCAACACCTCAATAATTTCCCCATTGTGCCTCTTCCAGGAGGGCAGATGCAGCTACACACCTCTCCAGGTGCTGTGGTGGGGAGCAGCAAAGGGCAGGCTGTTGTGGGGGAGCCTGGGAGATGTTGTTGCTCCCAGCACACCCTGAGCTTTAATTTCAACTGAAGCCCTCAGGGTTCTACTGAGGAAGCAGCTGGAAGCTGCTACTTGGGCACCACTTCTTTGCACAAACATCCAAATCCCATGGATGCCACCCATGCCAAGCCTGAGAGGTGGCTGAGGCCCCAAATGGCAATTGTTTGACCACCTTCTGCTTGAAGCAGCAGGTCCCCCTTCACCCCTACCTGACAGGAGTCCCCCTGGTAGTTAGCTGGGCAGAAGCAGAGCTCCACATTGCTGGCACGGATGCCTGTAGCTGTATCTGTTGCCATCTCCAGGACCACACGACGCAGGGACACGGATGAGGAGAGCTGGGAGAAGAGTGCCCGGATCTGCAGCTGCTCCAGGTTTGCCAGCACCATCATGAGCTCCTCTCGAGATACAGGGTTGTGTGTCTCCGTGTGCCTGAAGTTACCCTGGTGGGAGAAGATCTGATGTCACTGGCAGGAAGCACAAGCACCTGAACATCCAGCCCAGCCTTTGCTTCTCTGCTGCTGGGATGTCCCCTCTGCAGAGGAAGAACAGCCCCCAGTTCTTCACAGCCAGTTCTGTTGCAATACAATCATAGAATTGTTTTTGTTGGAAAAGACCTTTAAGACCATCAAGTCCAACTAACCACCCAAAACCAGCACTGCCAGGGCACCATTAAACCATGTCCCTCAGCACCACATCTCCATGGCTTTGAAACCCCTCCAGGGATGGGGACTCCACCATTGCCCTGGGCAGCCTGGGCCAGGCCTGGACAACCCTGGAGGGGAAGAAATTGTTCCTCAGCTCCAACTTAAATCTCCCTTGGTGCATTTTGAGGCCGTTTCCTCTAGTTCTGTTGCTTGTTTCTTGAAGAAGAGCCTGATTCCAACCTCCTGTCGGAGTTGTCAAAAGCAAAAAGGTCTCCTCTAAAGGAGGCAACTCAAAAAATACTGAGCTCAAAGCCATTGTCCCTTCTGTAGACACACTAGTCTGGTCCTTTCAGTAGCATCTGAGCACTTAACTTGTTAGACGTGTGTACAAACTCACCTCCAGCAGCTGCAGCCGGCCTTCATGTACCTCCCCTGGGGATGGGTAGGTGCCTTCTAGAAACATGATGCTCATCTGATTTCCCTGAGAAAAGCAAGGAAGGTGTCAGTCACCATCTCACTCTGCTCAGCCATTAGAAGAGGGCACCAGGGGAATCCCTTGGGCTGCACCTTCAGGATGACGTCTGGGCGGGACTCCATGGGAATGAAGACGTCACCCCTCCGCGGGTTGGAGTGCAGCTCATAGCGTAGGTGCCCACCATAGGAGGAAACCTAAGGGAGAGGCAAAGTGCAGATGTTGCTGCAAATCCACACCTGCCTGTGTTCCACTGGAGTGTGAGCACAGTGGTGGGCATGCTCATGGCATATGTGCTGAGGTCAGACGTGTGCATGACTGGCTAGTCCAAATGCCATCATGCTCTTACCTGATCTCCAAGGTAGGAGCTGGGTGCAACCCAGTAGAGCTCCTGGTAGGCATCCAGGAGGTTTTTGAGATCAGCATGGAGGAGCTGCTCCCGCAGGCTGAGAGTTGTTGGCACTTCCTGGCGGTCGCTGCTCAACAAGAGCCACCCATTCATGTTGACAAACTGTGGGGGGAAGAGGAACCATAGAAGAGGAAACTAGAAGAGGATCTTCTAGTGGAGCTACAGAAAGTATTCAGATGCTGATGCTCCAGGAGAGCATGTCCCAGAACAGCAGAAAGGATGACAACAGGCTCACCACCTCACATGCGGGAAAGCCACAGGAATGTCAAGCACCACCCCTTGCCTCCTGCCTGGCACAACCCCCCTGACTTTCAACCCTGTGAGACTCCAGAGACAGGAGATGGGGCTCAAAGTGGGAGATGGGTACAGGGAGGTAACCCTCCTCACAAGGTATCTTCCTGAGGAATAGGACAGAGACCTGAGGGCAGCAGAGAGCCAGGTGGAGGGGAGCACAATTGCATCACAGGCTCTGGTGGCCCCCAACCCTTCTCACCTCAACTCGGTTCTTCTCAGCACTGCGGCAGCGATCAGTTGCACCAAAGCAGAAACACTTGGTGCAGCCCTTGGGGTTGCTGGCATCCAAAGAAAATGTCCCCAGACGGCACTGATCACATCTTGGGCCTTCCACATTTTCCTAGAAGCAAAGCTCAACAGTGTCAACAGCTTCTCGTGAGGCCTTAGTGGAGGACAGAAGCCGTTATAGGAATGATCAAAGCACAGAGATGTGATGCTGCAAGGTGATGAAGCAGTCTCTGGACAGGTTTGCTTGCACAGCACCCATCAAACATGAAATTCACCTGGAGAAAGTGCTTGTGAGCCCTGCAAAGGGCTTGGAGCAGGCAGCTCAGCAGCAGTTCAAGTTACTCTCTGTCATGCAGGAGCAGAAGTCAACAGGGCTGACAGTTTTACCAGCAATGGGCTCTGCACGGGGCTGGACCCAGGTTGCCTGTCTTCCCAGTGACAACTCAAAGAATAAGTCTTAATGGCCAGGAAAGATGGGGAGAAGGAGTCTTTTAGGGTGCTCTGGAGCCAACAGCATGTGAGGCAGGCTGGCTGCAGCTCAGGCCCATGGGCACTCACCTTCCCAGCCCTGCTCCCTCCTGGCACACTGGCCATCCACAGCCCCCCACACCTACAGCCTGAGCAGGAGAGTTGACTCAAGGAGAAAGGCACCACACAAAGGCATTGAAGGACTGACCTTGCAGTGACACTGCCCTGTCACCGGATCACACACGCTTGCTTCAGTGCCAGCCTGGTGGCAGTCGCAGCGCCGGCAGTTGGGGTAGTGGTAGTAGCCAGGGGCACAGAGGTCACACTGCCGCCCGATGATGTTGGGCTTGCACCTGGATGGGACACGAGCCGTGGTATGAGGGAGACTCTGCATCCAGGCTTCCTGAGCCTCACCCACACTGACACTGCCACGCTGACAAGGACCTCCCTATCCTGCAGGTTTCCTGCAGCAGGGACTGGGGCTGCTGCCAGCACAGGGCCACCTCACCTGCACTGTCCACTGTCCACATCACAGCCCGGCTCCGTCAGCTCCTGCACACCAGGCCGGGAGCAGTTGCAGTCCTCACAGCCAATGAGGGGGTGGCAGCCAAAGGTCTGGGGCTCACAGATGATGCACTCGGGCTTCAGGGTGTGCGGGGGACAGATGCACTGCCCTGTCACTTCGTCGCAGAGACGTGTCCCACAGTCACAGGCTGGAAGGGGCAGAAAAGGGGCTGTGTTTGGGGCAGCAAGAGTTGGGCAACCCAAGGAGAGCATGAGGCAATGGCTGCAGAGCTAAACAGCTGCTCTGTTTTAATGCAAATTGTTTTTCCCAAATCAGCCTCAGCCCTGTAAAGAGACAGACCAGCAAGTGCTGGGAAAGCAGTGTGGGAGATGGGACAACTCACGCCTGCAGTTGGGGAAGCCCCAGTAGCCGGTGGCACAGCGGGAGCACTCTCGCCCGATGACGTTGGACTTGCAGGGACACTGCCCGCCGAAGGGCTCGCACTGGCTGCCCCGTGCCCCGGCCTCGTGGCAGCGGCAGGGCTGGGCCCCGTTGTTGTAGAAGAGGGAGAGTGAGATGGCAGAGTCACGGCAGAACCTCGACGACGTGCTGGGGCTGCAGGGGAAGGCAGGAGGAGTCACTACAGCCTTCCCACCCCCCCAAATTCAGCAGGATCTCCTGCAGCAATGGGTACTGACTGTCACATCCCCGTGACATGGAGATGCCCCAGACATGCACAGGTTTGGTGAGAGGGAAAGCTTTAACCAGAGCCCTCTCCCGCCACACACAAAGGGAATGGGGTTTTGCTCCCTGAGGAGTGTGCAACCTGTGGACAGCCCAACAGCCACCCAAAGCCAAGGGTCTCACTTGATGTAGAAGCTGTTGATGCCACAGCTGCTGATGAAATCGTAGGACTTGTCCAGGGGTTCCTCCTGCAGGTACTGAGAGCTGTAGCTATCCTCAGGCACCACAAGGATGTAATCCTGCAAAGCAAGGACAAGACGGGTGAGCCAATCTCCATAGATGGGCCAGATGAAGTTCAAAATGAGCTCACTCAACAGGCTAAATGCACCATTAACTTCTTGCTGTGACAGAACACAACACACAAAATGCCCAGGTACTGGAAAGACTAGAAGCCACCTCTGTACTGGGGTCTGTCCACCAGGGTACATCTAATCTAATCTAATGATCAATGTGAGCCCAATTTCACTGGAGTTAAAAAAAAGGTAGAATACCCAAAATGGGCAGCACTGGCTGCACCTCAGAAAGGAGACATGTGGTCAGTGTCATCTTAAACTTCTGAACATGAAGGCACATGGTGTCTAATTCTTTCAGCCTTTCTCCAAATGTTGGTCTCTCTTCTAGTTCTGTTACCTGAGGATAACAAGGGCTACCTGCTCTCATACTGAGACAATAGTATGTAGGTGTAAAGTATTGCTGAGGCAGGAGCAAGGTTTAGTCTGGATTACCACAAGCTCTGTGTGCAAAGCAAGAGCTCCAATTAGTGCCTTGTTTTGGTATCAAAACCACAGAGTGAAAGGTGACTGTCATATACAGATGCTGCCTTTGTGAATTCTGCCCTCAATTCCACACCTCTAAGGCTGGAGATGGCAACTTTCAAAGGTAGTTCAGAAACTGAGTGATGGTGGGAAACATTCCTGGGGTCTCACAGTGACAAAAATCTAAGGACAAACTCCAGCCCTGCTGGAGCCTGGTCCAGCATGACCTAGGAACTTTGCAGAGAGAGGCTCACCAGCCACAGCTGCTTGCCCTCTGGCACTCGAACAACCACAGTCAGATCATTATCAGTAACATCCAGGATAATCTGGTCCTCAGAAACTACCAGGCTCCGACACCCATAGCCATGTGGGCAGAAATTAGCATTGGTCTGACCTGAAAAGACAGTAAATTTATTGGTCCCACATTTCCCTTGCAATCCCCATCACACCATCCCATTTTGGAAGAGATGAGCCAGTCTTGCTTCATCCTTGTGATCCTGAGGAACTGTGGTTATCCTCCAGCATGAAAAACTTTCAAGGGTTTCTGCCCAACCAGCAGCTTCCCCCCAGGTCCCCAACTCTTCTCACCTTGCCAGATGCGCCCACCATTGATGAACACTTCCACAGGGAAGGTGGGATGGTTGGGCTGGTAGTAGTGGAGGATGAAAGCATAGCGTCCCAGGGTCTGGACCCGGCTGTTAAACACAACAGCAGCCTGGCCCAAAACAGAACAAAGAGACAAAAATCCCACATCTGATGTCTGCACTCACATCTGGGTTGTTTTTTTTATTACTGCACAAATTTGTGCTCTTATTGCACAGCCCTCAGGTTGCACAGGTCTTGAGAGTTCTGGTGAATCAACCCCTCAGCATCTCCACACCCCTCCCTCTAACAGTCCCACTTGGAAAGCTTTTCCTGGGAGCTCAGAAACCAAGCAGGGCTGGGTGGAGCTGAGACAGGAAGGCCCACAAGAATTAATGTTCAGGGACAAGTTCAAAGTCCAGATTAAATTCTGAAAATATTAATTGCTAACTTTACTGGAAAGAGAAGGAAAACCTTTCCCTGCTCCATGTATCCCAACCCCAGCAAACCAGCCCAAGCCACACCCGTGTCACTACCTGTGGTGCTTGCAGGAGGATGAGCTCTGCAGTGGGGTCCACCACTGTGGGAGGCCGAGGTGCAGGCTCCACAGGGACCCCAGCTGGAACCACATGAACAGCCTGAGCCAGGGGTACATCGGGAGGAATGGGCAGAGCCTGCCCCTCCTCCAAAACGATTGACTGAGAAAGCTTCAGGAACCTTGAGGGAACACAGGAGCTGCTGCAAAACAAGTAGAAAATGGGATGTCAAGATCTCCAAGGACAGAGGAGGTGATGGGTTCCTGGCAGGAGAAGCACATCCTGTAACACCTGGCAGATTATGAAGCGTGCTGGTTGATGGAGAACTTCTACCAGGACCCCTGGGGCTGTGGGACATGGGCTCAGCAGGAAGAACAGGAACTTCGCACAGGATAATTCCTGTGCAAATATTTATTCCAAGCAGTGTCAAAAATTCAGATACAGCGAGTGCCTCTTGCTGCATGTGAGCATGCACAGGAAAGCCTATTTGGGATGACACTTGAGTGTCTGCCACAGAGGCAGTGGGGTGTTCAGATAAGGACCAGCAGTCTGACTTTCAGTCCTTACTCCATTTCTGCCTGCCTGCTGGACATGGTCAAGGTGCTTCTTCTCAGCCAGAGGTTTCTTTCAACTGTGTCAAGAACTGGAAAGACTCCAAACCCGAGGGAAGTGGGAGAAGCAATTGCCTTTGGAAACAGCCACATTCACACTAAAACCCCGGGGGATCCAAGCCTCTCACCTGTTGGATGAGAATGTCCCATGGACACTGATGCAGTGCACCTTCGGCTCAATGACCTCCATGGTGAACTGTGCAGCGGGTATGAGGTACACTTTGTGCTGCCACATGCCAGAGAGAGACACCCAGTTACGTGACAGCCTCTACCACTGGGAGCAGTTCTTTCACCCACCAGTGATCAGGATGACCTTCATGGCAGGCCACAACTCTGTTCACTCCCTGGCACAAACCCTAAGGCTTTTATGAGCTCGATGCATTTATGGGATACTTCTGGCTTTGGCTAGGCAATTGTGAATGCCCTCAAAGCAATATAGGAAGAGGCTCAGCCGCACTGCTGCAGAGCTCCCTCTGCAAAGACCAGCTGCTTCTCTCCATCTTCTCCAAAATCACAGTCTCATGATCTACTACAAAACACACCACTGGCCACATTCTCCACCTTGGACTGCTCATGACACCAACTAGCATCTGGTATCCAGTCCAAAGAGGGCTAGTAAACCCTTCCATGGCGAGAAACTGCTCCTGCTTCTCCTTGCAACCCGTCCACACTACTACCCTCAGAGGGAGCCTTACCAGGAAGAAGTCAGCCAGATCAGAGGTGAACCGGATGGTGGCCTCTGAGGTAAGTTCAAAAGTTGCCATGCGGCTCTGGGAATCCACAGCAATCCCTCGGCAAAGGAAACTGTAAGAGAAACATAGATTTTGAAGTCAGCCTTGGGCTGGGTCATGACCCATTTCTTGTCTTGTCAGCTATACATCCTGAAGGTATTTATACAAAGTCCCTGGAAGCCTTTGGATGTCTCTTCTGGGAAGGTATAAGAGCGAAGCCTCCCAAGGACACCCTTGACATTTGTTTCCTATTGCAAAGGTCGCAGTCTGAAGTCAAACACTTCTACAGCAAGTGACAGGGCCTGGCCTGAACTGACAGTCCCAACAACCCTGCCCATAAGCCATTCCCTAAACCAAGGCCCCGATCAGTGTTCCCAGCTGTAAACACAAGCAACAGTTATCTCCTGGCAGAGGCATCAGAGGCAACACCAGCACAGGTACTTATTTCCTAGGGATGGCCAGTCACTAAAATCCATATCCAACTAGAATGAGTTTGGACATACACAGCTTTGATGTCCAACACTGAGGCATTGATTTCCTTATGTGATGAAGCAGAAAAAGCTCAAATGGGGTGAGGTCTGTCCTTACTACATCAGAGGAGAATCAAACCCTTTCTCCACCTCAGAGATGACCCTACCTGTAGACACATGGGTAGAAGATGAATGTGGCCTGCTGCATGGCTAAGTGTGGCGAGCTCACCCCGACGCCCACCATCTGCAAGGCATTGGTGTTGGCATACTCCACCACCAGCACGTATTTCCCAGGCTGGGCAACAGGCAGGGACATCTGGACTTCCACCTGAAAGACAGAGAGGTGACAACAGAGTGAGCGTCTCCTGTCCTGCTCCCCATAGTGGGATGCCAACGCTACAAAAGCAGCCTCCTACACAGCTGAGGGGACAACAGAACCACTCTTACCATGTCCTTACAAGCCCTTTGCACCTGAGACACTGCTTTTGGGTGCCTTGAGCAACAGGGTGTGCAAGATCACAGCTGCTGGACTGAAGGGCAACTCTTGGGTGCACATGGGTGCAAAGCCCTCCATGGGTACACCCAGGGGTATGCATAGCACCAGGCAGCAGAGGGATGAGCACCACAGTGCCCATGTGGGGGTGAGAATCAGGTGCCACTCACATCACTGCCGCTGCACATCGCCATGCGGGGATGGGAGGGGGTGAGCTGCTCTGTGGGACACACTCTGGGTAACCGGTTGTCCAGCCTGCACACAGCATCCAGCCCTGATGCTGCCAGGAAGCCATCCATGGGCAGGTACTTGTACAAGAGGCAGCTAAAAACATCAATAAAAAGATTGCTAAGTATGGTTGTTACATCACGATTGTAAAAGTCAAGAGCACCCAGTGATCCCAGCAAGATCTGCAAAAGGTTTGGCTCCATCATGAAGCCTCCACTGACCAAAGGGGTGTCTCTGATTAGTGTGGAGAGAGACACTGCATTACATGACCAGTGATAGCAACAACAACACAAAGTTTCTTCCCTTGCAATCCTGGGGACCATTGCTACAGCAAAAGGGACAACTGGTGTCCAGAACCCTACCAGCCTTCATGCCAAGATGGACAGAGAAGTCCTGCACCGAGCAAGCGGGTGTGCTGAGATGCTACCAGACTCTGTCCAGTCATTCTAAGTAGACCCAGCTCATTATAGCCCTTTTCCAGGGCTGTTTAACACACAACCCAACACTGGGAACCCAGCCTAGCAGAAGACAGGACTATGGTCTTACTGGGTGAATTGGCCCTCCAGCATCCACAAGAACACACAGACTGACTGGGCCGTGGATGAAGAGGTCTACGTGTTAGGTTTCTGGGACACAGCAGGTTCAGTGGGCTTTATCAACCATGGCAGAGTGCTCCACTAAGCAATTTCATTGCATCCAGACCCTTGCAGAGCGTAGACTGTATCTATTTCATAACCCCAGCCCAAGAGGAGCTGAGTAGGTCCCCCACAGCACAAAGACATGGAGATCCTTACTTCTGGGTGGCTTGTTCTGGTGCTGGCTGGTAGGTACATGGCTCTGTGACTTTTAGCTGTAATATTGGAGCTTCGTAGTATGAGCTGGGTAGCAAAACCAGATAGTCCTAGGAGAACAGATGGGACAGTTGGTTATGTTGGGGACACTTGCCTCCAGGGAGCTGCTGCTGAAGCCCCCTGTGATAGATAGAGCATGAAGGCTGGCCCTTACCAGCAGCACACCCTCTGCTTCAACAACCAGCGACCAGGTGTTGGGGTTGAGTACGAAGGGCTCCCCAAAGCTGTTCTGGGGGACGGTGACAAAGGCTGGCTCTGTGCTGGGAGCAAAGACAATCTGCTTGGTCTGCTCTGTACCTGGAGTGGGAGGGATGAGAAGCTGTGAAGTGACTGGGATGGAAAACCCAGGGCTGCAAATAGCTGCTATGCTCCAGGAAGCAGCTCTGTAGGGCAGTGCAGAGTCCCAGGCTCCTGTTCTCTCGGTGCTGCTAGAGCAGATGCACCACAGTCCTACACTGCCCCGTAACAGAGACATCCACTCAGAATCTGCTCAGTAGCTTAATGGGAGAAAAAAAAACCAACAAAACCAACATAAATCACTGCATTCCTTCACTCTAATCCACAGCTCTCCCAGTGTGCTCCGCATCCCTGGGCTGCATAGCACGAAGTGTTGCTTGCCAAGGAGTATTCTTCCAGCTAGAAAAGGGAGGAACTAATTGTGAAGAATTTATCCTGAGAGAGACAAAAAAAATTGCCCAGATATTTTCTTCCTGAGGGATATTGTGACCCCAGCTCCACAGGCAAGGTACCTGTCTTCTGGCAGACTCTCGGCCCCCCAAGCTGTGCTCCTGTCTTGCTTGCCAGCCACAGACCCGAGATGTAGACATAATTTTAACTGACAGGGCAGAATAGGTTTAAAGCTGCTGTTGAACAGCTCCTCGGCTGAGCTGATGCAGTCCCATAACCTTTGAATTAATTAACTTGGGATGGAATAACAAGAATCACCTAAGAACAGACTGTCTGCCTGTGCAGCAGCCTTGGGAGTGTTTTGAAGAGCAGGAGTGAGCAGCATTCACTGAGCATGGCAGCTGCATGGTGAGCAGATGAGATGGAGAGGGAAGGGGTGCATGTGGCACGCTGGCTGTCCTGGTGCACTACAGGGACATCAAGGCCTAATGCAGAGGGCCAGAAGCTAAAGCAAGGGCTTGTGCTACTGCTGGGATGGGTCAGCCCCTTCTCACATGTGCAAGCTCTGGTGTCAGCTGAGGCCAAGCTCTTGCTATCTCAGATGGGAAGCAGAGGTGAGGATGCAAGGAATGAAGAGATGTCCCTGAACAGGCAATGGGGTGGGTTTCTCAACAAGCTGAAGTTTCACATCCCTCTGAGATGATGCACAACTCAAACTGAGACAGCTTCTGGAGGCGGCACAGGAGAATCCAGTCTGCAGATCATATACTCAGAAAAGGCTTCCCTTTTTGACAGCCACATCTTCCAGCTTATCTTCTTTCCAGGCTGCTTATCCTTTCCTTGTGAAGCCCATTCCACCCAGGCAGAAGGTGGCTCAGCATTTCTGGAGCTTTCTATCAAAAAAGCTGCTTCTCTTCTCTTTCTACTGCATTACATGAGTGGCCATAAAAATAAATCGCTATTTTTTCCCCTCAAAATAAAAACAATCCAAAAAAAGAAGTACAAAAATATTATCTTTTCATTCCAAACCTTCCATATCACATCAAAGGCAAAAAACCTTCTGTGTCAACTGAAGGCAGAGAAGTTCACACACTGAAAAAGTTCGCAGGTCTGTCCCCACACAGCCTTGCTCATGTTGGTCCCCAGATTATTTGTTGTCCAGGTCTTTAGTCTTGTTCAGCCATTTTTTAGTGGCTCTTCTTCTGCAGTAACTCATGGCTTGAGAAGAAGACACTGCACCAGACTGCAATGGCTGTATGACACACATGCAGTTTCAAACCCTACACCATGAGTGAAGCCAGCAGCCTGGTTTGGGAGCAGCACAAGGAGAGGGCAGCACTGCCCCATGAGGGCACCTGCTGAATAAAACCATGTCCAGCTGCCATAGTTTGGATCCATTTCCCAGCACTTGGCCCATTCTGGTTCTGTGGTAACAGCTCAGTTCTGCATCGGGCACTGGGGTGATCTTGTCTCATGCTGCAAAGGCTGTATGGAATTGCCTTATCTCACACCAGCCTGACTGATAACAGTCCTCAGGGCACAGCCCCAGGACTGGGGCCCAACTTGCCGCAGTTCTGTTAAATAGGATGGGGGCTGCAAACTCAAACCAGCCTTTCAATTGGAAGGGCAGGACTAATGGGACCAAGCCATATGGAAGTGTCTTCTGGAAAGGATGACGCAGAAGGTTGCCTGGGATGGGGAGGAGGTGGCGATGGCGCAGGGGAGCAGAGCGGGCTGGGATCCTTACCTCTCCTTCGTGGCTGATAAGCTGTAATTTTGCCATACACAGTGGCCCCTCCTGAATTAATATACCTCAGGATGACATGGAACAGATAGAGCTCTGCCTCCTTCACGGCTACAGTGACTCTGATTTTATTCTGCAAAAAGCAAAAAAGCACACGGGGTGCACGTCACTGGGGGGGCCAACTCCTGGCCACTCACCCGCTCTGCGGGAGAGCCTGACCTACCTGCCTGCCTACCTACCTACCTGCCTGCCTGACCCACCTGTCTCCCTACCTGCCTGCATCTCTTATCCCTCCCTCGTCATCCCACGGCACGGTGCTGGCTGGCTACCTGGGATGGGCACACCTAGGATGGGCATGCTCGGGAACAGGCACACCTGGGGCAGGAGAAGGGGCAGAGGAGCAGTGTCGCAGCATGGGATGCTCTTGAGTTAGTCTAGAAGTGAAAAATGCACTTACAGTTGCCACAAACATTAAACTTTCCTTCCTCAACGACCGAGACCCTCCCTTCCACACTGGCGGGCCCCCGGCTGACGTAGCGGAAGACGAGGCGGAAGAGGTCGGGGGAGGTCACATTGAGAGTCACCACTACCTTGGGCTGGTGGGAGAGAGAAAGGGGAGAGAAGCAGAGCACACCTTCAATTACCTCCACCACCCACAGCTGCCAGCCCAAGCACAGCCGCTTGGCTCACCGCTCCCCAAGCCACATGCCAGAGTGCGAGGAGGAGGCAAAGCACAGCGGCCCTGGCGCGGGCACCTCACCACGCTGGACACCGAGGGAGAGACCTGACTGCAGGAAGGGGGTGGAAAAGCTCTGCCCACATCTGGGAGATGCTGCAGCACAGTCCAGCTATGGCTAGGGCACACGCTGTGCCAAAGGAGAGATTTAGAGAAGTTCTTGGTTTTGGTACCAGCATGTTGCTTTTGGGCTCTGTGTCGTAACCAGCTGGCAGGTAGACTGCCACGGAGACTCCTAATGAGGACTCCTTGAAGCTCCACATCATCTTCCCACTGAAGACCAAACTACAAGTGATACCTGCCAGCTGAAAGACATGGACTGGCCCTTCTAGTGAGGCCTATTCCTACCTGAAATGCCAATACTGGATACAAAACAAAAACCATGAGCTTGAGCATGAGCTCCATCCCTAAGCTTTAAAGATGGGGCTTTCTCAAGGGAGCTTGTTGCTTACTTAGCTCCTACCTTCAAATTCAATGAGAAATGACTAGGACATTCAGCCTCTCATTTCACTTAGGCACAAAAAAAGTAAAGAAAAATGGAAGTACACACACCAGAATAAGGAACATTTTACGAGGAACAAGACAGTCAGAGAATCACTGCCCTGCACCCCATCCCCAAACGCACAAGCAGACGACACTTCTGTGGGGGCCATGCAGAAGAATCCACCAAGGAGAAAAAGGGTCAACAGATGAAACAGCTTCACTTCCAGGGCTCAGACAACTCCATGTTAGTGTAAACCATCGTTGCTACAAACCATCTATCAGCAAGAGCAGAGCCAGAATGGTAACAAGAGGTCCAAGGCCCAAGGTACCAGGAATGTGGTAGCTAAGGAGGAGCTAATTTATTTTTGGAAAAGAGAGGAAAGGTTATGCAGAGAGTTGCAGGAAAGAGCAGAGTCAGATGAAAGAGCTGCAAGAAAACCCAGAGATGGTGTTTATAGACATCCCTGTAAGTAATCATCAAGCTACCTCCTTTGTCTAACCAGATTAGGATGTCAGGGGATTCCCAATTTAGGATCTTTCCCCTCATCAGTCTATGCCATCCCCAGCACTACAGGAAATGTCTCTGCAAACAATCTATATATATGCTGTGCTGTTTATATTGGCCACCATGTGACTTGAGAGGTTTGAGAAGCACTTGGGGTGAAAGATGTGTCCCAAATGCACATCTGTCCTCCACTGGCCACATCTTCCCCGGGGCAGCCGGGCTGGGATGGAGACACCAGGCATACCTGGATGGAGGACATCTGTGCATATCCCCGCCAGCTGAAGCCCTCGAACTCCAACGGGTTGTAGCCAAAGCGTACGGCCCGCCCGGCCGGCGTGGTGCCATCCTCCAGCTCAAACTTCAAGTGGTGAAGGTCAGGGAAATAATGGTCCCGCACAGGCCTGTGGAAGAGAAGGAGCATCACTACCTGCAGGGCTACCTAGAGGGACAGGTGAGAGGACACCTCCACCAGGCACATGGCTGACGTGGCAGCAGCCCAGAGGTCCCCCTCCTCATGGTGGCCGAGGACATCATTTGCAAGGGAGACAACAGGAGGCACAGCACCCTGAGCTGCCATCTCCCACCAGCAGCTTACTGGGTGCAGGTGGGGCCGCGCGTGTTCTGCCGGCAGTGACAGGCTCCGCTCCTCTCCTCGCACGATGGCCCCAGGGACCCACCGACGTCACACTGGCATCCTGCGGGCAGGAAGAGCCTGTTTACATTCCCCCCCAGCACTAACAAGCTCCTGGTCGCTAATCAAAGGCCCAGCGGGTGGGGAGACAGAGGCCGCTATTTTTATTCCATTGTATCCGTTTTCATATTGGCCCTGGCCCCATTTGGATCGGCTCCTCTCCCACCTCAGCGCCGAGCTATTTCCAGCCAGCTGACAGAACGAGGCCTGCAAAGCCTCATGGCTGGGCGCCGCGGCCCTGACGCCAGCAGCAGCCTCGCTCCCTCTTCCCAGCCCTGTCAGGACCTCCTGAGATGGCAGAGAGTGGCTGGGTCTTCTCCTTTCCCTCTTCCCGTGGGTACAATGGAGAGCAGCCAACCCCACCTGCTCCCAACAAGAAGTTGCAAGGACATGACCCATGGTTAAAACACACCTGTTTCTGGCACCCAATGGGACACGTTTCCCAGCCTTTCATCCCCCAGCCTGATGGACCTGTGGCCAATGGCGGCAAAAGCAAGAGCTCAGTTCTCCAGGTTCACAGCAAGACCTGGGCCACGGTATGATCAAACTCAAGAGCTGGGGTATCTCCCATTCCTTCTCTCCAAGGCCAACAGTTAGTTGGTCTACGCAGTATCACTTGCTCCAGGAGTCGGCCCTTGCAGCCCCCCTGCTTCCCATTCACCTGACACATCACGACGGGGCCTCACCTTGGCAGCCAAAGTAATCTGCATTCTCCATGTTGAAGTAGCCATCTTTGCACGTCGAGCACAACTGACCACAGACGTTGGGTTTGCAGAAACACTGCCCATCAGCCTAGGAGAGAAGCAGGGGTGGAAGCTCATTCACTCCCATTGCTCACTGTGGCCAAGCCGTTTCTCAGTTATTTAGGCTCTGGACACTGGAAAAGAATTTTTAATTTCAAGCTCTACACTGCTTCCTGAGTGTGGGTGGGCCAGATAAGGGCCAGATAAGTTAAATCACCCAACAATGCAGGCAAACAAAAATCCAGGCATCCTGGGCCAGACCCAGAAATATTTGGGTGCCTGATTTATGACAGGTCTTAATCCTACATTCTCATGCAAGCCCAGGTTACAGCACAACCTTTGAGAGGTCAGTGTCAGGATGGGCCTCTCCAGTAGAGGCTGGGAGAGATGAAGCTGAAATGCTCCCAACACAGCACCCACTCTGGAAGCAGAGAGGAGCAAACCCACCTGCCGGCACTCTGCGATTGCGCTGATGGTACCCTTGGTATCACACTTGCAGCCTGGAGAGAGGGAGAACAAGAAAGCAAGATGAACCATCAGTCCCAGAGAAGAAACCTTATGCGGAACAGTACCCACCACGGCAGAGGACACTGGCTGTGATAAGAGGAGCTGGGAACTGATCAAGTAGAGGATAATGCTGCACAAGGGCTCACATTTCATTTTGGACAGTTACTGTTAAGGACACACCTACCAAAGATATTTGCCTCTTCTGTACATTTGGCCATGAAAAATAAAGCATGCAGAGTCTGGAGGGAGGGCTGAGAATGGCACAACACATTCCATGAGCCCTGTTTGATCCCAAACAAAAAGCTCCAGACTCCAGCCTTTCTCTTCTCCAAGTGAGGGTTATTCAGACCTCTCCATCTTTGACATGTCACTCCAAAGTGAAGATGGAAGAAAGGGTATCACCAGCAATGATGATCTTGGGTTTGGGTCTCGCATCATTGCAGCATGGAGGGGACTTTTTAGGGCTGTGCAAATATCATTTCCTTACTCAAGCAGCCGTAGGGGTTCTCAGGAGTCAGGTTCCAGTACAAGGGCTTGCATCTGTCACAAGCTGGGCCTTCTACGTACGCCCGACATGCACAGGAGCCCTGGGGAATGGGATGTAGAGAGAAGAGCAGGTGAGGATTTGCAGAACATGGTGTCTGCGACTCCAGCTGTGCTTAAGGAAGGGCTTGTCCCAAAGAGGACAGTTTAAAAACGACCTGCAGGGGTTGATGGGTTCATCCAATACTCACCGGAGCCAGTGAGGGATCTGGGGTCACCAACCCTGCTGGGTTACAGGAGCCCACTACAAGAGAGAGGCACAAGGAGAGCTTCAGAAAGACACAGCTCTCACCCTGTCTGTTCCTGCAGGGGGGTGGCGGGCATTCCTTCCCTCCTGAAGCTTGTGAAGGGATGATAAGCCCACTGAGCAGTATCACACCACCACATCCCAGGCCACTTGAGTCCCTCCACCCCCTCCAGTGGAGAAGGGGCTACCTTCACAGTGGGGAAATCCATAGGCACCCGGCAGGCAGCTGTCACAGCGCAGTCCCATCACGCCGGGGCGGCAGCTGCACTGCCCTGATTCCTGGTCGCAGGTGCTGTGCAGGGAGCCCTCCTGCGAGCACTGGCAAGCTACGGGAGAGGGGAGAGAACTGCTTGAGCTGCAGGGCACAGACACTCCTGTGTTCGAGGCTTCCCACCAGCAACCTCCATTGTCTGCCTGACCTTCACCACTATCAAAGCACCCAGAAAGGGGGGTTATAAATAACATGCACGGCCCTTCTTTCCTCTTGGCCAGAAATGCCCCATCTTTTAAGAAAAACAATACAAGCTGCACCATTTATCACAACTATTCACATATACTACAGTCCCTCATGGCAAGGACATTGAGGGGCCAGAGCAAGTCCAGAGAAGGGCAATGGAGCTGGAGAAGGGGCTAGAGCACAAGTGTGGTGAGGAGCGGCCAAGGGACCTGGGCTTGCTGAATCTAGAGAGAAGCAGGCTCAGGGGACACCTTCTGGCTCTCGACAGCTCCCTGTCAGGAGGCTGGAGCCAGTCTCTGCTCCCAATAACAAGCAACAGCAGAAGAGTTAACAGTCTCAGGTTGCACTAGGGCAGGTTTAGGATGGAGCTGAGGAACAATTTATTCCCCTCCAGGGTTGTCCAGGCCTGGCCCAGGCTGCTCAGGGCAGTGGTGGAGTCGCCATCCCTAGAGGGGTTTCAACACTGTGAAGATGTGCTGAGGGACATGGTTTGGTGGTGCTCTGGCAGTGCAGGGGGAGCATTTGGACTCTGTGAACTTTAAGGTCTCTTCCAACCAGAATGATTCTGTGATTTATGAGCATTTCAGGAGAGAGGGAGAAGTTCTAGTTAAGGAGAAGGGAAATGTGTGATCTCATCCTTGAAAGGCCAGCAGTTAAGTGACAGATGAGACCCTACAAAAGCCTATTTGCACCCAAACACCAAAAAGCAGCATTTAGCCATCAAATTCTGCCTTGCAGACACTGTGTGCGAGCAGTAGGGCACTGCTGGCAGCAGAGGACAAGGCTTCCTGCATGACCCACACATGGAGATCCTGCTGCCCTATCACATGAAAGGTCAGGGAGCTGCCAGGGAGCTGCCCATGCCCTCTTTGCTCAGCCAGCCCTCCTCAAATCCCTGCCACAGGGGACGTTTTAGGCTGACACTCCCAGACTGCCTGAGAGAGCAGTTCACAAGATAATAGATTAATAAACTAAAATAAAATAAAATCAAATCAGGTTATCTTCTTTCCCTGTTGTGACTCTTCTACAGCTCCGCAATTTGAACATTGCTTTATGAGACAAAAAAAAAAAAAAAAAAGAAACAGAAGTAACTAGTGAACTCCTGCGAGACCATTTCATCTCTGCCTGCAGCCTCTTCAAAGGCATGTCGCCGGCAACGGCATCTGGGAGCAGCGCTCTGCCAGCTGGCGGCAGCTCAGCCGGCTGCCTGCAGCACAGTGTGAGAGGCTGACGATGCTCTGTTGTTGCTTCAGGGAAATGCTATCACAGATTATTTTTTAATGAGCGGTAAATTCTTCCTGGGAGTCAGAAGGGTACATCTGGCTTCCAGTCGGACTGTCGACAGGGAGGGGAGGATGAGGACACAAAGCCGGGGAGGGTTGCTCGGAGTATCTAGGGCCACGGGCACCTGTCATGGGCATTGCTCAGTGCTGGCACCAGTGGCTCTGCTCCAGGAGTGATGTAGTACCCAGGAACATGGATGCAAAGCTCTCACCGAGGCAGCAGACACCTTGGATTTGGGGCTGACAGGAACCCCAAATCCTGATCCTCATTGTTCACCATATACAACCACACCCCTGTAGGTTCCAGCACAGTTGCTCCTCCTGTGCATTGGCATGGACTGAGGTGGGGTAAGCCCTGAAGAGCCGCCACATCTGAGCACCTCATGGCACCAGGGTATAATCTGAAGGGGCAGTGTGAGACTCCTCTTACCCCACCCAGAGCCCTGCTCTCCCTGGCCATGGGCACTCCAGCCTGAGGACAGGCAGATGCAATTCAGCCCATGCTTTACATGCAGCACCCAGTGCTCTTGGAGAGGCGCTTAACATCAGCCAATGCTCCAAAGCATTATCTGTTAGTCTGTTTGTTAACAGGCTGCTGGATTAGAGGCCATACATTCAGACTGGGTGTTAGTTCCAAACCGAGAAGGTAGACTTGAGCTGCTGCTGTTAATTCACAGATTCACAGATATTATGGGTTGGAAGGGACCTAGAAGATCATCTAGTCCAACCCCCCCCACCAGAGCAGGATCACCTAGACCAAGTCACCCAGGAACAGATCCAGGCGGGTCTTAAGTGTCTCCAGAG